>VUQS01024873.1:8420-19517 GCA_015108495.1 Heterochromis multidens | reverse complement strand
AAAAAAAAAAAAAAAAAAAAAAAAAAAAAAAAAAAAAAGTTGTGGGGGGGGGGGGGGGGGGGGGGCAGGAGCAACTGAAGTCTTATTTTATCAAGTTTTCCTCCAAATGTAATGTAAACATTGTTCTTAGACATTTGGCCTGTAAGACTATAACCTGTGCTTGTGTTAGACAGACAGACGGAGTGAGCGCTCCCGGTTTTTTCCTCTCTTTGTTTGGGTTAGACAACAGCCCACTATCAAGCTGTCAGCCAGCAGCTCGCTGCTCGCCTGATAATCTGCCTGTTTTAACTTTTTTTTTTTTGGTATCAACTGTATTCATTTATTTTGTACTCGTTCCGTAAAGATACCGACAGTGGGGTCTTTCCGCGTATTTTTGCTGGAATAAGATGGTCGTTTTGACAAACAACAATGAGGAACAGGATTATATGTGAGTCTGTTACGTTAGCTGGCTGGTTAGCGATTAGCCGGAAATATCATTCACATTAACGTGAATAGCTGGCTTTATGTTCAGGAGTTGTAGCCGGTTTTAGTTCGGCTGAAATCCCGGAAGGTTGCCTGCACATAAAAACTCAACAGACTCTAGTTTGGTTCGGTTATTTACGTGTTAAAGGGCAGTGTAAACACATGTCCTTGTTAGCCTTTTAGCGTCTAACTAGCCTTCCTCTGGTGGAGTCTTTAAAGCCAGAACACAAGAACTAATAGGTGTTTTTAAAGCTGCTGTGAGACGTGTTTTGAGGCGACAGTCTCGATAGATCTTACTTATTAGACTAAGGTTTGGATGCCGGAGGGAGAGTTTGGGCAAACCTAACTAACCCAGGCACAGATTACATCATATTATGTTGCTGATAACCTGCAGAGCTCAGGCTAAAAATGGCATCAGCAAGCTGACAGCTGAACTCACAGGCAGAGGCGGTCCTCACACACACCCACTGACCTACATCTGAAGCTGCTGGAGGATGCTCTGCTCTGACCCAGTTACAGCTAGTTGGCGAACTGTGGCTTTCATAGCTGTAACTTCAGTTTTAATAGGCTTTATTAGGATGAATGTCAGGTATGTGCATTCATCTCATTTATTCCTCGGTTAAGGTGATACTAATGCTGCTGCTGACTTCACAATGGCAGCATGCAGCGTGGATGAGCATAGAAAGTAGGACCAGATAATGGCCATCCATGTAAATACACGTATGGCAATGTACCTTTTCATTGCAGGCATTGTCACGTGTCATTTCAGGGTGAAACTGTAATTATTGTGCAGCTGTACCAGGTGTTGTGCATGAAAGGCTGTAACAAACTAAATACTCAGTTATATGTGTGTATTTACCTTGCTTTTACATGTCAAAGGACCTCTTTTTGCCTTCAGAACTGCCTTAATTCTTTGTGGCATAGATTCAACAAGGTGCTGGAAACATTTCTCTGAGATTGGTGGTCAGCACCAATACTCAGCTAGGCTGTGGTGTTTAAACGATGCTCAGTTGGTACTAAATATCCCCCCACACCATTACACCACTACCACCAGTCTGAGCCACTGATACAAGGCAGGATGGATCCATGGTTTCATCCAAATGTTGCAGCGGAAATCAGGACTCATCAGCCCAGGCAATGTTTGTCCAGTCTTCTGTTCAATTTTGGTGAGCCTGTGCAAAATTGTAGCCTCAGTTTCCTGTTCTTAGCTGACAGGAGTGGCACCTAGTGTGGTCTTCTGCTGCTGTATGCCATCTGCTTCAAGGTTCTAAGTGTTTCAGAGATGCTCTTCTTACCTTGGTTATACCTAGGTTCTTCTGCAGACCCCTCACATCCCGGGCATAAACTGTTCAAACTGCTGCCCTCAGGCAGGAGCTACAGAGCGCCGTTTACAAAAACCAGCTGGCGCAGAGACAGTTTCTTCCCCCAGGTTGTCACTCTGATGAACACTGTGAAATAACCCACTGTTATATCATTCAGGTCATATGCACATTGCACTACTCAGTTTTTGCACTTATAGTTTGTATAGTTTCTTAAGACTTTCTGTAACTTGTTTTTTCTTACTTTTTATCTATTTATATATATATATATATATATATATATATATATATTGAGAGAGCAAAGTGAACCAGAGTCAAATTCCTTGTTTGTGTGCACAAACTTGGCCAAATAAAGATGATTCTGATTCTGATACTGAGTGGTTATTTGAGCTACTGTTGCTTTCCTATCAGCTCAAACCACCCCATTTGGCACCAACCACCATGCCACATTCAAAGTCCCTTAAATCACCTTTCTTCTTAATTCTCATGCTCAGTTTAGAAGTTCAGCAGGATGTCTTGACCATGTCTACATCACTGAACACATTGAGTTGCTGCCATGTGATTGGCTGAGTAGACATTTGCATAAATGAGCAGTTGAACAGGTGTATCTATTCAATTGGCTGGCTTATGTAAATACAGCAGCTTAAGGAAAAAGTGGGTTAGCTCGATCCCCTCAACATTCCAACAACTCAGATGAATCGGATTTTGAGATTGAAAGCTGGAAATTCTTCTTAAAGATTTGTAAACTTAAACTGACTAAACTGATATACTGTTCTCTGTTTTCCCAGCCTGATAGAGGAGCGTAAATGCACCTCTTTGCCCAGCTCTCCTGCCAAGCGAGTGTCACCCAGCAAAAAGAAGCAGTTCTATATCAACCAAGCCATCCGCAACTCTGACCTCACTCCCAGGGCCAAAGGCAAGAAGAGCCTCCGCCGACAGGAGAACAGTAAGCTCTCGTTTCACGTAATCTGAATTATGAGATGGTGTCAGTGACTGCAGGCGGAGCAATGCTGGGAAAGCATTTAAATGATTACTTCGGGAAGTGTCTCTGCATGCAAGTTAAAAATGTTTTATAAGGTCTTTTGAGGCTCCTGTGGGTGCAGGGCCATGTTTGTTCAATTGATTCTGACGTTACTGGCCTTCAAGGATGGAAAAAACATTTACGTTACAAGTTCATGTTAATTGATAAACACTTTAAAGTCATAAATCAGTCATTGCTTTGCTCATATATCTCTCTCTGCTCTCCCTTGAAAATTAGCACGCTTTCTCGCTAATCTCCTTGAGAAGGATGAGTGCTCCAAAGATGATCTGGAGGTTTGCAGTAACCCAGCCATCCCATCCATCTTCTCTGAAGTCTGCACCAATGGAAACTACATAGAGGTACACATCTGCCTTCCTCATTAGTGGGATTTGTTGCAGAACTGCAAACAGTTTAAGAAAAGATTTATACTTTCAACACATCATGTTCTTAAATTTTATGTACTGTGCGTGCAAATATTTAGTTGAGAGGTCCCACGGGAAGTTTAGTGTCTGTGTGGATGCTGAAGAAACTATTTTAAAAACTGTGTTTGTGTTTTCAAAGCAATGTAAACTGTGTGGTTTGGCCTGTGCTGGGTCTCACAGGCCACAGGGTTTTGAAGACCTCCAAAGATCAGGGATGCTGACTACTGTCATTTATTGTGTTGTTGTTTTAGCCGTGGAATGACTTCATGAATTGCTCCGGTGAGGAGCAGGAGAGGCTGCTATCTCTGCTGGAGCAGGAGGACGCCAAGAAGAAAAACACCAACCAGCTCCTCAAAGACCAGAGGAATGGTGAGCATCTCACTTTGTGAGATTTTAAAGCGAAGCTGTGTGTTTGACTTTGTCTTCTCTCTCTGCAGTAAATCCTGCCTTCACTGCTCAGGACTGCTTCCAGAGAATCGATCGCAGGTTGCGAGCGACTCTGAGGCGAAAACAAATCCCCATGGTGAGTTTTTTTTTCTGCTTCGAATCTCTCACTGTTTGGCCAGAGATTGCATCATTTGCGTGTTTGAAGTTTTACATACATGCTGGAAGTCTTTGTCTGTACAGTGAGTTCATCTCTTGTTAGTTTTCTGTCATTCGCTTTTTTTAATTAGCAATCATGGAAATATTGACTCATATATCAACATGACCAGTCAGTTGTCTCTTAACCACCACTGGAGAAGTATTTTATTCCTCCTCATAGTTGACCTGTCTGCTTCTGGCTTTGTGCTACAAATGGTTATTTCCTTATTGATTAATTTTCCCAGTTTTTCATATTTTTTAATTATAAAATGTTTAAAATTTGTGGAGGAAAAAAAAGTTCATCTGATTGTCCAGCAGAGGCAGTCGGAGATCAGTTAGCTTGAGCCTCCTGTAGTGTGAATGTTTCCAATGAAACACTGAAGAAACTGAGAAATCATAAGATGCTCCTAATCATTATCAGTGATGAAGATAACGTGCAGGGACATGAGAGCAGGAAGGGCTCCCTGAGATCGCCTGCTGTTTAGTTTAGTATTTTTCCCAAACACAGACTAGGATTGTTGTGAGATCTGTGGTTTCTCCTTCTCTCAGGGAACACTGGAAGTTCTGGAGGAAAACCTTCTGAGCTTCTTCAACGCTCAGCCTCACTCAGTTTACACAACCAACCTCAGCAGCAGGTAGAAACCCTCTTCTTTTAGTCGAAGTCAAAAGCTTTGGATTCAGTTTAGTCTTTTATAGGTTGGACTTTGATAACAGATGATGAATTTCAGAGAGAACAATCAGAGCTGTAGGAAATTGTCTGTAGTCACTCAGTATTGTAGCTAGAAACCTTGCTGTCTCATGGCTCAGACCCATTTAACATGTCATTTGTCATGTAAAATTGTGAGCAAATAACAAACTAGTGATACCAGTGAGAGTGCTCCCATTGGACACGCATAATGTCAGAATATGGAAATCAAGGATTCGTTCCATTGGAAATGGGGTTTTTAATGGGGAATTTCAGCAGTCCATGAGGGTTATAAAACAGTGAGTAGCTAATTAAAATCAGCAACTTTAGTCATGTAGTCCACATTAAAGGGTTATAAGGATATTATATTAAAAAATATATACATTTCCACAGCTGCACACTGTTGTTTTTACATATCTGGCCCCACTAAACCCACTGTGCATTGCTTTGGCACCTGATACAAACTCATGAATGTGTTAATTAACCTCAGCAATGCAGCTTTTTGGATTGTTCTGACTCACTTTATGTCCTTAGCCCTTGACAAACATGCAAGTTGAAAGCTGGGCTTAACCCAAAAAACCTGCTGTATTAGATTACATGAAGTCTTTATCATCTGTCACCATAGCAACAGAAACAGAACACAACAGAAATAGGATTTGAGAAAATAGCTTACAGTCAGTGTTAAACACACAGTCTGACTTTGTTGATCTATGTGGGGAAATTAGGTCACTACACAAATTTACTCAGTTTGAATCAAGTGGATTGTCAATAATTGTCACATTTTTGTTGCTTGTGTTTGTCAATCAGCTTTGAGAGGCTGCTGCTTCACGCCATCTGCCAGTATATGGACCTTGTCTCTGCAAGTGAGTGGAAATAATACATAATGGCTCAGTCACACTAGAGTAAAAATAGGACGGCTTTCAGCTTTTATTTGATAGGACAGTGAAGAGAAGACAGGAAAGCCGGGAGAAAGAGCAGGGGGAAGACACGCAGTAAATGGCCTCAAGGCGGATTTGAACCCAAGTCTCTGCAATAGCCTTACAGCATATGGGTCACCTGCTCAACCCAGTGAGCTAAAGTTGCACCCGCACTGACTTTTCTGGTATTCAGCAACCAATTGCAAGTAGTTGCAGCACTTTTGATCACAAGGCAATTACATAAGTCGCCTGGTGGGAGGCAACCTGTCTCCAAACAATTGTCGTCTACTTTATAAATGCAGATTGCCAACACGTTGCAGTCAATCTGGGTCAGTCTGTGCCGATAAGCGCAACTCGTCTGTAACGTGTCTCTTCGCAATAGGGGACTCGACTTAACGAGTTGCCAGTTGGTGATTATTACTGTGTCAAAGCAAGGTTGCTGAGCGTCTGTCATTTTGCAGTTAAATTGCCGTCCTGCAGGAAGTTCTAAATTTCAGTTTCAGACCTAAGAGGTTCTCATTTATTCATTCATTCATTTATTTTATTTCCGATTGGTCACAGGAAAACAAGCAGTATTTTCCCCAAAAAAAGAAAAGGAAAAACAATCTTAGGTTTTTGAAAAAGAAATATTCCTCTTAATTCATAATTGGTTGTTCTCAGCTAGAACAAATCCTGGACACCTGGAGGTAACTGATGTTTTTTTACTTTGTACATAATCTGCATAATCATAATCTTTTATCGCCATCTTGATGCACCAAAGACACTTGGAAGATGGCAGCTCACTGTGAGTGGTCACAGACCTGGTCTCTGTATTCAAAGCAACCATTTCAAATGCTCTGAGATCACAAGTTCATTGCGCACGGTCACAATAATTTTGTTCGTGCCGCGGTCTCCAACCACTGTTTTCATTAGTGTGACTGTAGCGTTGGACTAATATGTCCGCTGCTCAGCACTTTCTACCTTAAATATGTTGGGGAATTCTGTCTTAGATGTTCATTTTTATGCTTCTGGCCTCATAACAGCTGTGGCCAGATGAATTATATTTTTAAGTTGTAGGTCCGTCTATCCGTCCTGTTTGTGAATTTGCCATCTTGGACACCCTAAGGAAATATTTGAGGCACAAACCTGTATTTCGATTCAAGGCTGAACTCGTAACTCTGACCTCAAAAAACACATTTTTGGCTATAACTCAAGAATTCCTATGCTGATTTAAACAAAAACACACAAAAGGGGTCTTCACAGTGAAATTAAAAGCTCAGCACTAACACATTTCTAATGATAATACCAAAAATCAAAAACAGAGGAGGAGACTATACTTCAGACTTGTTCAGATACTGAGTTGGTGACATTAGTCTTTGGTGTCAGCCAGTCTTCAGTATACATGTATGCTCCGAGTCTGAACAGACATGGATGTAAACTGCAAATTTTCTGGTTGTTGGGAGTGTTACACTTCCAAGTATTTAAACCAGTATTTCTAGTTTCTTTGTGTGCAGAAATGTACTCTTTCATATATAATTTGTTCAGAGATGTAAAGTAAAAATCCAGTTGGTGGGTTTTTGAACAGCGTCTCAACAAGTAAAAATACCAAGGAAAAAAAATACTTTTTTTTTTTTTTTTTACAAAAAAAACATACTGGAATGCACCATCTGTTGTTATCATTAAAAATGTATAGACATACCCACAGAACATACAGAGCTTTTATTAATTACATATGCTTCTCTCTTTACATAATCCTATTTACCTATCGTAGTTGCACCTACAAAGCCAGTTTAGTTTGTTTCAGTAACATCACAGTGATCAAAGTCTGTTTCTTGGTTGTTGGATCTCCAGGCAGCGACTACAACGGCTTACGTCAAACTGAAGTGGTGAACAAACAAGAAGAGTTCCTGCCTCCTAGACTCCTGCTCTCTGCCTACCTGGAGCAGATGAGTTGAGGACAGGACCGCGCCTGTTTCTCTGTTTCTTCCTGCTCCAGGCAGGAGCTCTCTGAAATGTAGATATGATGTGCAGTCTTCACACGTTGTCCGTAACATCCACCAAGCTCTTCTCTTTTTCTCTACTGTGGTCAATTTTCCATTAATTAGATCCATAAACAAATCAGAACCGATCACTGGAGCATGTAAAAAGGTTAGTTCATGCTTAAAGTTGAATTTTAAACTGTATGTTGGGTAGTATGTTGTGAGTATGCAGTTCAGCACAGCAGGGTCTGAACACAAAGGGCTGACTCAGATCTGAGGCTTATAAACCCGTTTATACCCGTTTGATGTTGGTAACTTGACCTCGCTTGTCACACCATCCTCAGGCAGAATTTTACATTTTCCACCCCACTGGTCTGTCTAAAAGCAGCACAGGAAACAGTTTTTCATCCACCCAGCAGTGTTTTCTGCTGTATAATAGTGCAGCATCACGGAGCAGTTTTTCAACACTGTTTGGAATCAGCATTAGGAATGAAATGAGCTATATGTAGGTCTACACATAAATATACCAATATGATAGCGATTACACTTGAATTCAGTATGTAAAGGGGGGCTTGTGATGGTATTGTATCAGAACTGATTCATGAGCTTTAAACCAGAAGGAATATCTTATAATAGCCGAGCGTGTAACCAGCTGCTGAAGTTTACGAACAGCTGGCTTAACACTTGACAAAACAGTCGCAGTAATGAAAAGCACACTGTAAGCTCTCAGATTTGCAGTTCTGTACAGAGTCTGCAGTGCTGATAAATGAGTGTGAAAAGGTTTTAAGACCATTCTTAAATGACATGCATCACTGCCTGTATGAAGTATGATGTTAATATCTCTTTATGCACGGACACATCACTCATGAGAAAGTACATCTCTCTTTCATTGCTACTTGCAAATTTAAAGTTATGCTCTTACTATTGTCTGTATTATCTAGAAGCAGATTGAACTTTTTGGCTATTTCTGCTAGCTTTGAGCTGGCGTCCTGTCTACACTGGATCTGAGAAACGCTTACAGTTTAATCAAAGGTAACTTTTCTATCAGCTGAGTAGCGGCTTTATCCGCTGTAACACTGAGCTGTGCTTCCAGTACATGTGTGTAACATGTGGGCATTATGTTCAGTGCTTTGTCTGAAGGATCCTGAATGCACAGCAGATCCAGTGTAGATGCTGGCAGACGGCAGCTGCTGCTGTCACTGCAGACAAGCTGTCAGTGCTATTTCAGTCATGGCCAGTAGGATAAGATAAGGAACTATATTATTGTATGTTTAGGTGTATCAAAGTGACAGAGTGCTCTCTCGGTTTACATTAACACATCTTTTAACTGCTAACACGGATTAAATGTATACTGTATACACAGTAGATGGGGGATAAAGCCTGCTGAGCTTCGACTCTCAGGTATGTTACATCTCAGTATTTACATCCCTAGAAAAGTACTTCTGCCTTATGAACACAGTTTCTATGTTTTCTCTGTACAATTTTCTACTTTGTACTTGACTGGGTTTTGGAAACATGTATCCAGGTTATTTAAGGAAAAGGAAAGACCTTATTTCCAGTTTCTTTTTATAATGACGTCAGCAGTGTAACAAAACTTGACCTGTTGGTGCATTTTGTCAACAACCAAAGTGTGCGTGTGGAAATCCAACTTCTCAGGCTTTCAACTTGTCACTCTGAATGTCATGTAGTGCTCGTTTCTGTGTACTGTGTTCTCTCTTGAGATGAACCTGTTTGGATTATGTTCACCCTCGGGCCATGCCAAATTTTTCAGTACATGTACATGTAGTTGTGCTGTAAATATTACACTTAATTGACTTGTGCCAACATTTGGATTGAAAATGCCTGAACAGTTTGAGAGCTTTATACAATAAACTGAAACATCTTTGTGTATATATGTGTGCGTATTTCTAAGTATCACTGCAGCTATTAAAGGATTTAAGATTTTTTTTTTTTTTTCCATTTTCTCATTTTATTGTCTGCTTTTTACATCAAAATGCTGAAAACTGTGAGGATGCTTTAAATAAATGGAAGTTAAAATGTGCATTCACATTTGTAATACAGTGATTAATTCAAGATTTTAATTTAATGGCTTAACTTGTTGGTAAGTATCAGGTCAAGTCAGCTACATCAGTGGTGGATATTCATATTATTCATTCTTAATTACAGCTTTTAATAAGGTGAAAGTTAAAGAAAAAAATCAGAAAAATGTACTGAAAGTGTCACAGGTGAAAGTGTTTTCCTGCGTATTCTGTGTTACAGGATTATTATTGCAACTGATGCAGAATATTAACATGTAAACCAGTTTGTAAACCACATGTGAACTGAGTAAGGTTTCTATGTGACCATATTTTGAACATCTTAATTGTACAGTGCACATGCGTGTTATACTCCTGACCTCATTGTTGCACAGTATGTGTTGAACTGATACAGTTAGGCCCATTAGGTTTTGGACAATGACATGTTTGTAGTTTTACCTCTGTACACCACCACAGTGAATTTCAAACCAAACAACAAAGATGTGATTGAAGTGCAGACTTTCAGCTTTAATTCAAAGGGTTTTACAAACATTTTTGTATTAGCTGTTAAAGAATTACAGACATTTTTATACACAGTCCCCCATTTTCAAAGGCTTAAAATGTACTTGACTGAAGTGTAGAACCCATGGACATCGAATTCTGTTTCCTCCCTTGAGATGCTCTGCTAGACCTTTACTGCAGCCACCTTCAGTTGTTGCTGGTTTGTGGGTCTCTCTGCCTTCACTTTTGTATTTAATAACTGAAAAGCTGCTCTACTGGGTTGAGATCATGTGACTGATTTGGCCATTGAAGAATATCCCATTTCTTTGCCTTGAGAAACTCTTGGGTTGCTTTTGCAGTTTGCTTTGGGTCATTATCCATTTGCACTGTGAAACTCTGTCTGATCATTTTTGCAGCATTTGGCTGAATCTGAGCAGAGAGTATAACCCTGTACACTTCACAATTCATGCTGCTACTTCTATCAGCAGTCACACCTATGTCATAACATTGCTTCCACCCTGTTTGACAGATGATTCAGATGATGTGATATGCTTCAGATCATGAGTTGTTTCTCTTCTCTATACTTTCCTCATTCTCACACAAGTTTATCTTGGTTTCATCTGTCCAAATAAACATTTTTCAGAACTGTGCCAGCTCTTTGATTTTTTTTTTAAAGTCTTATCTGGCCTTCCTGTTCCAGTAGTTTGCACCTTGTTGTGAAGCCTCTGTATTTCCACTCATGAAGGTGTCTCTTGATTGTAGACGATCACAATGATACGCCTGCCTCCTTGAGAGATGTTCATGACCTGAGTATTTATGGACCTAACTGTGCTGCACAGAGACTGCACAGAATCTTCAGCTTCAGCTAATAAATGAGAATTTTTAACCACACAATGTGATCATTTACCCTTTACGGCTAAATGGCTTAATAGCAAAGCTGGGTTCTAATTCTTGTAACAAGTTACAAGTGCAGTAACGGCAACAACACAAGTGATAATCACCAGAGAAAGTAATGATTTAAGAAATATACCTGCAATAGATCTGTTGAGGTGATCAAAGAATAATCAATGGGTTCCATTTCAGTGAGATTTTTTGGGCAAATTTATGTAAAGTTTCTAAAGAGCTGCATTACATTTCCACTAGATGGCGTTATAGTACAAACACAAGCATGACCCCCCCCCCCCCCCCCCCCCCCCCCCCCAAATCAACAAACAC
>VUQS01024841.1:14460-34147 GCA_015108495.1 Heterochromis multidens | reverse complement strand
AAAGTGGTTGGTTTTTTTTTTTTTTTTAATTTTTTTTTACCCCCCAAAAAAAAAAAAAAAAAAAAAAAAAAAAAAAAGCCCATGAGAAGCACAGGAAATGGCTGAAGTTGGAAGGTTTTTTTTATAGTTTCACTTGCATTTATATCATGTTTTCTGTCTTCTCCACAGCATGGGGTAAGTTAAGGGACCAACAACAGCATGCAGAGGATGGATCTGCAAAATTCTGCATCGGACCAACACACAACCCCATCAGATGACTATATAAGAATATCTGCTATTGCTGACATCACACATATGGAAGAGAAGAGAAAATTATCTGAAGCTGAGTTTCACTTTGGAGCCATGTTGAGAACTTAATTCAGAAAACCTATAGGACAGAGAGATTTTGACTTCAGAAATATTGATATGAAATGTAACAAAACACTGACTTTTTGCTGCAGTACAGATCAGTCGTTTATCTGATATTTACCTGACATCTGCATGTGGCATAACTTATTCTTCTCACGCATTCTGCAAGTCTGCTGCACTGCCTGGTAGCACAAACAGGTGCACTCAATGTTTGTTTGTAGTTATTTTGTCAAAAACTCTGCTTAATCTCATATTTTTCTCATGGTAAAGTCAGGAGGACTTAATTTAATAAATGATATCTCAGTTGGTTGAACACCTTATATCGCTGTGCGTGTTTTATGAGGAGGGACCTCGTTACTTGAAACTCGGCCATATTTAATAGGAGCAGAAAATAGAAAAAAGAACAAGAGGTCCTCTTTTAACCCAGAGGTTTGTTTAAAATCTGAATGGCTGCTCTTGTTTCTTGCCCAGTTGGACTCTTTGAACTCAGCAGTTAAAACAGCCACACAAAGTATGTCCAAAAACCTCTTTGAATTGTTACGTGGACCTTCACTTTTCAGTGAGAGTGATAATAATAGGAGCTGAAACAAAGCACTTTAAAAGGCTCGTCTTAAGATTGTTGACATTGACGTATCCAGTCAAGGAGGTCCTATTATTAGACCTGCACGTCGTACATGATGGACATAGCTGTCAGCTCTAAAATCCAGACTATGCTGTCATATCTGCCTGCCTGATAAACTGTTTTATATCCAAAAAAGGGTGTACAGCTTTGTGTTGGTGTATCAATGGATAAGTTGGGACAATTAAAACAGAGAGAACAGGGAGAGAGTGCGTGCGTGTTATGCAGGCTGCAGATTGAGTCGTGTATGAGAAGAGAGGAGTGAAGTGTGCAGAGAGAGCAGAAGGTTAGTCACCTAGTACTGAGAAACATGATGGAGATTATGCAGTGCTTCTGCCCTTCTGGTAAAAAAAAAAAACCCTGCAGTGTAAGCACGATGCACCGAGCAAGAAAGATTTTGTATTGGTAGCATCAGTGTGTAGGAGTTCGAATGTGCTAATAGTAGATCGCAGGCCACAAACTAACTAAATACTCACATGTACACACACAACAGCTGCAACCAGATAGCAGAAAAACAAAAAATGAAGTGTGCATGTAATAGTTTGGAAAAGCCAAACTTGGCACTGGAAGATGTCAGGTGTCTGTGTTAGGAGCCAGCGCCTGACTGTTCTCCACTGGGAGGCAGTACACCTCTACAAAGGAGACAGATTGTCAGCAGTTAGTTCAGTTTCTGGAAGCCATCTGGAGCTGACATTAAACACACATAAACAAACACTCAGCCATTAACAAGCTATAGCACCAGCAAAAGCAGGGCAGCTTGACAGAGAGGGCCATGAAATACACATCAGCTTCTTATCACACCACAGAGCTCGCTAGCCTTTCTGTATCAACCTGGGAGTGTTTTAAACTCATTATATATTTAAGTTATCCTGTTTTTTTAATTTTCAAGTTTCAGACGATATCACAGAAATGACTGTCAAAGGTATTGTGTATCATGTCTTGCAGACAGATGGCTGTTTCTGCTACACTTCTACAGTCCACAGGTCTTCAAGAAGATTATCTTGATTGGGAGATTGGCCAAATTTAAATGTCATAAGGTTTATGAACTTTATAAGCCTATTTCCAGAGCTTTTTGGTCAACCTTCATATGAGGCACATGAGTTAACTTTTTTAATTTCTACTCTGGCTTTAACCAGCATGGAGCTGTAAAACAATCAATACTCTTTCTGACTATTTGAGGAAGGTGCAACATCAAAACACTGAAACTCGCTGCCTTTCTCTGTCTGAATTTCACAGGTCTCAGCAGTAACAACACTTTGGCAGCATTTTGCAGTGACCAAGCATTAACAGGAAGTGGTAAGTGGACAAACTGGAACATATATATACCTGGGCCCTTCCCATCTCCCCATGGCAAGGCTGGTCTGGTCTCAAACACACAGGCAGGGAAAGCATGCACAGGCATGAGTGTGCATTCATTATGCAGGTAAAAGGTCTTTCTTGCATTCTTATATGCATGCCAGCTGAAATGCCAATCTCCCAGACCCCCTTTTTGTTTTATCTAAATATTTATTCCCCCCTTCATAGCACAGCCATGCCTACAGCCATAGGAAGAGGGGTCAGGATGGGTCAGAAGGGTCGGACGCCCCTGCAGACAGCCTATGTCATGGCTCATGCTTGCTCTGCCTGCCAGTTGATTTTCAGGGTCTGCATTCATTCTCAGAATACGGGGTCACCAGCCAGCTGCCCTGGGAACACTTAACAATGATCTGTGAGGCAAAATCCAATGGCAGGTCTGAATTCCTCTTCTGAAACTGCGAATGAGCACAGACCCGTGTGTGGAAGGAGGGGACAATAGTAGTGACCCATGCAGCAAAATTCATGGATTGCCCAGCAAGTCTTACCCTGTCCTTCACTATGAGACACTTTGCAGGGGGAGGAGACAGACAATGGACACAGAGTTAGTCAGAATTTACATGGAGGGAAAAACCACTGAGGAGACAATAGTGCCAGGTGTCTCCATCCCAGATAGTACATTAAGCCTCAGAGATATAACAAAACTATATGAACTATCAGACTCCCTTTGTTCAGTTAAGTCAGTAATCCATAAGTGGATTTGTGCAAATACTGGCTACATTCCAACCCGATAGCTCACTCTCTTGCATCTGATACAGCTGTTTTTTTTACCCTTTCCTTTCATCTGGGAAATGATAGATCACACCAACATGTAAGAAAGTGGACATCATATTTCCAGGATAGAAATCAACACACAGGAGAGATCTGAGCTCCAGATCTAAACGCAGCCAGCATTTCCTTCCTTTACCTTCAGGTAGTAAAAACGTCACATCCACAGCACATAGAGAAAACAGGAAAAAAAAAAGAAAAAAGATGCTAACCACTTTGTCCTCCTTTGTGGCATGCAGTCCAGGTAGCAGGGAGAATCAAGAAAAGTGAGGGAGGGAGTGGGTCGGAGTAGGAAAGGAGAAAAATAAATGATAAAATGTAAAAGAAAGAACGGAGAAGCAGAGGAGGTGAAGTTGTAATGATGTGGAAGAGTGGACAGATTGTGAGAAAAGAAGGGAAAAAAGGAGGAGAAAAAGGAGAAAGAGGATGTGGTGCAAACATCTGTTAGTTACATTCTGCAGAATTATTTCACATACTTCATATTCAGCGACAATCTGAGGACAGTGGAGACAACAGTATGCACATGTATGTGATTACTGACATGTTAAGTTGCAGCAACATGCACGACCATGCTTGCTCATGAGCTGTGACAGTATCAGGATGTGTCATGCCTCCTCAGCACACAGACGAATGTAGGACACTAAAAGCAACATAGAGCACATTTTTACACACATTTTCCCCTTTTAAACCCATTTATACACCACAAAAAATCTCCAGGTCTTTTAAATCCAAAATATTCAGTGTATTAAATTAATAGATTTAGTGCTAATGTAATGTCACGTATAGGCTAAGCTTTGTGGTTTGTGTGTTGCTGTGATGCCTTCTGCAGGGCACAGGGCAGCACTACACAGCTCTGTCAATCAGAATTAATTAATTATTGCACTAAGCTGCTTATGAACAAGTAAAGGTTTGTTTCCTGATAATTTCTCTGCAATTATTTTGTTTTTTACAGTTTTACAGATCTCCTATATGGCAACTCACCTGAGAATGGATCTTTTTTCTTCTTTTAAAAGGGTCTAAAGTTTTTTAGTTTGTGAAATTATGTCCAGAAACTTCATCACTCACTATAAAACCTACATTAAAATGCAGTGTGAAATATACTGATGTAGTGTGCAGTATGATATTTTAGCTGTGCTGTTTTGACAGACAGTTTTTATAGTACAGTTTGAAAACATAAAACTGGTTTTGATATTTTCTTTATGTTGACTCTGGTACTGTTTTAAAATGGTTGTTGATAAGATTTGGTATTTTTGTGGCAATGTTTTAAAATTAAATTTACTCGTCTTTGTTTTGTAGTGTTTAAAAAAAAGCATTTTTTTAATGTTACTCTGATATTATTTGGAAATTGCATTCAGTATTTTTTTGGTACTCTGTTACTATTTTCTGGTAATGTTTTAATATTACATTAGACACTTTTTGTAGCACTGATACTCTGGTACTTTTTAAAACTTACATTGGTACTTTTTTGGTAATGTTTGAGGTAACATTTTGACATTTACTTTTTATTGTACACTGATACAGTTTTAAAATTACATTTAGTACTCTACTTTTTGATGTTACTCTGATACTGTTTTCTTAAAAAACTTTTGCAATATTTTCTTACTCTTATAATTTTATAATCACTGGGTACTTTTTGTTGTTTTTTTTTTATTATAATGGTACTTTCTGTGATATACTGGTACTTTTTAATGGTACTCTGGTACTTTTTTTGCACTCTGGTCCTTTAAAAAAATGCACTTGTGCTTTTGGTTCTCTGGTACTTCTTAAAAATTACTTTGGTACTTTTTTTTGTTATGTTGGTAGTTTTTAATTTTTACATTAGTATCTTTTGGTACTCAGGTTCTTTTAAAAAATGCATTGTTACTTTTTATAGTACTCTGGTACTTTTTTTTTAACTTTACTTCCATACTAGGACTTTTTGCTGTACTGTGGTACTGTTTCAATTGGATACCTGATACTTTTAGTGTTACCATTACTGAATGTAATATTACATTTGAAAAAGTTATTGAAATTTCTTTCTCCACTGAATGTTTAGAGACTTATACATTTTAGGGACCTTAAAACCTGAACAAATGTACCTGCATGGCAAAATACCACAAGAGGTAAATATGAAAATACATTTTATAATTTTGTTCATTTGAGTACTTGTTTTTGTTCGTTTAGATTAACTGACCTATTTACAGTATATTTAAGTTTAAAAGCCTGTTTACATCTAGGTTATTTTTTTACAAGTGTATGTAGTGCATTCATTAAAATGCATGTGATGAAGCAAGCTGTTGTACATACACTATATTTATAGAGAACTAAATGTAATTTTTAGGTAGAAACTTCTGCCTGGAGGAAAATAAAGTGTGATGCTCATGTGGGGTAAATGAGCAGTCTGGAGGCAGGAGAAAAATTTTATGTGATGCAACAAATCTCACACTTTCCTAATGCTGTTATTTTGCATGACTGGACAAACGGGCCAGGACAGAGGCAAGCACTGCCGAGACCATGACGGCTTCACTTCTGACACATCACTCCCACATATCACACACACACACACACACACACACACACACACACACACACACTATGATTATCCAAATGTTTAGCTTACCAAATGTTTTTATTTGAGATCTTTATTTTTATAATCAGGACACACTGTAAATTTCTATTTAACCTGGTTTTATTTGACAGAGACTATTTTATTGACTCTTACACTTTGTATAACTCTTACATTTATTTAACTTTTTTATTAAAAGAAAATTTGGAGGAGGTACAACAGACAGACAAAAACTTGGTTCATCATTTTCCTTTTATCCTAAATGAAAAAGACTCAAAGATTTCCCAAATAATAGTAAATGTTTTACATTTATTTAAGACTTCTATATCTTGTAATATGATTCACTTAGAGTAGCCCCCATTCATGTTTTGTCATACATCATAATGTTTTCTTGATTCATACTTAAATCTTGTAGTTATGTTGATTGAGAGAAAATGAGAAATAGTCCACTTTCATGAGTGAATCAAAGTAATGGATGTATCAGTGGCATGTATGAGTCTTACAAGACAATATATTTAAATCATAAATATTTATTGTAATTTTGATCTAAATACTTCACACATCAGATATTAATGAACAAAACATTATTTTCTGGCAGGCTTTGTGTAATTTGTTGAGACCGAAATGATGTAATGACAGTCACTGGAAACCAAACTCATCAACCTTTTGAGGGTTGGATTCAAAATTACACTAAAAGTCAAAGCTAAAAGTTGAAATTACAGGCCAATCCAACTTGCTTCATAATGTGGCTCATTAGTATGTATGGCCCCTACTTGCCTACATGTACTCCCAACAACATCTGGGCATGCTCATGATGAGATGGTGGATGGTGTCCTGGGGGATCTCCTCCCAGACGTGGATCAGGGCTCCTGGACAGTCTGTGGCACTATTTGGCAACAGTAGGTGCACCGATACATAAAGTCCCTGAGGCTGTAAATTGGAATCAGGTCTGGGGAATGTGAGGGCTAGTCAGTGGTATCAATACCTTCGTCAACCAGGACACTCTGGCCACATGAGGTCAGGCATTGTCCTACACCAGGAGGAACCCAGGGCTCACTGCACCATCATAAGGTCTGAGAATGGGTCTGACGATTTCATCCCTGTACCTAACAGCTGTCAGGTTACTGCTGGCGAGCACATAGACACTCTCTGAGGATCTGCCTCCCCAGATCACCACTGCCCCACTGCCAAACTGGTCATGCTGGATGGTATTGCGGGCAGCATATCAGTCACCACAGTGTCTCCAGACTCTTTCACATCTGTCACATGTGCACTGAGTGAACCTGCTCTCATCTGTGAAGAGACAGGGTGCCAGTGGTGTGCCTGCCAGTTCTGATGTTGTCTGGCGAATGCCAATCTAGCTGAATGGTGCTGGTCTGTGAGCACAGGTATCACTGAAGTATGTCGGGTCCTCATGCCACACTCATAGAGCCTGACTGACCCGTTTGGTCAGAAATCTACATGAGCAGCCCTCTGGAGGTCATTCTGTAGGGCTTTGACAGTGATCCTCCTGTTCCTCCTTGAACATAGGACCAAATTCCAGTCCTGCTGCTGGGTTAATGCCCCTCAGTGGCCCCATTCCAAATCCTGATATCGCCTCCACACTCTTGAGACTGTGCTGGGACACATAGCAACAGCACGCATGGATGTGCCATCCTGGAAGAGCTGGACTACCTGTGCAACCTGAATGGGCTGCTTCATGTTACCAGTAGTGACAAGGACACTAGCAAAAACCAAAAGTAGAAAAAAAAGAGGGATGAGCAGAGAGAACTGACTTTGTGGTACACTGTGATCGAGTGTTCCCTGAATTTTTTTCCGAATGGTATATTTCTTTTGTTTTTAGATATATTTGTTTTGTTCCTCTGATACTTCTGTATCCACTACACTGACTGCACCCTGTGGATTACTATGCATTGCATTTCTGGGTAAAGTAGAAACTTTACTGTATGCTATTAAGCATTCCACTGAATCTAATACATGATACCAATCACTGAACCCACGTTTTAATCTCTTTCATTTTGTCTCACTCTTCAGCCTGTCTCTTTTCTCCTTACTGCCTGTCCTTCTGCATTTATTTCTTCACCCACCATTTCACCATTGAGTTCTTCTCTTACTCATTACAGTGATGTAAGATTAATTTAAGTACACAGACTTAGCGCTAAACTAGTCTATCTCTGGGCTTTTTGGCCCTTCCAAGATGTCCATGCAATCTCCTCTGAAAGGAAAGGGGCTATTAAGCAGCGCATCACAAAAGGATGGAGGGAATCAAACTGAGGGCAATTGAACACAGGTAGACAAACAAATTCACACAGTGACACTAGGAAGAAATTGAGGTGTGCTTGCGTGTGTGGATGTGTGTGTGTTTGCGTGTCTATGCTGCTTTCTTAGTTCTTTTCTCAAGTATTTAACAAATATCCTGGGTGAATGGTTGCAGCATCTGTGAATACAGCAAACATGAAGCAGAAACACCAACATATAAGAGAATTGAACATGTGTAGGTTACATCTCTGTATAGAGTCTCAAAGAAAGACTGTGTGTCCAATCTAGATGCCAAGATGTGGTTGATACCACATACAGTATTTAAAAGAAGGCTGACAAGAAAACAAGGAGCACAATTACAAGAATGCAGATGTAGTAAAGTCACTGAAATATCCAAGAACTACTAATTCCACCTCAACCTTTTAACTCAAAAGTTAAAAAAAATATAAATAAATTAAAAAATTTCAGTGCAGATGTAAATGCATACACAACACATTGCAAATACAAGCTGCTTCTGGCTCACACGGTGATTCTATCCACTAAATGCATTCCATTCAACAATCGCCTAATTCCACATGTTCCCTCTATCTCAACCTATCCATTAAAAAGCAACAAATGAACCCTTCTTATGCAAAGGAAGAATAAGGAGATCCCATGCATCAGCATCACTTTGAGTAGGACCGTTATAATATTCAACATCAGCACCACTTTACCAACAGAGTAGCTGAAAGAGCAGAGGACTTTCTTAAAGTACAGAAGAGTATGTTTTGTACAGGTTACTGGCCAGTGTTGTACATTACTTTGCTTGACCTATTCATTAAACAATTAAAAAAAATGTCTTCAAATGGGACTTTTAGCCCAGTGATGTCCATGTATGCATATTGATCATTAACACATTTATTGCATCTGTTTGTCCAGGTTGTTCAGTTCCCTAATGAATAATGCACAACCCACAAACTTGTAACATTCAACTTCTGGGTATCCAAGCCTTTAATGCATCATACTCCCTTATTTCTTCTTCTCATTCCCCAGCTGTATCTCCTCAAGTGCTTGAAAAATGCACAAATGGAAAGTTGTCTGAAATCTCTTAGCTCAGGTTTCATTTCCAAGGAGCATTTCAGCAGGCATGGTTTGATAGACCTACAACAATCTGAGCCACCAAATATATGAAATAGCAAGCTAGCTGAGCTACAAAGCCTGCTGCATTTGAGACAGACAAACCAAACGCATTCTGCCAGAACTCTCACATGTGTCTGGTCGGTTACCAGGCTTAATAAATTCTATGCAATGGAAAGATGGTGGAAAAAAAGTCACTGGTTTACTATTTAGGGATGTCGTAATACCAGATGAATTCGACTGTATTCTTTGGTAGTCAGTATCAATGGCATGGAGTTTATCAAAAAATAAGATGAAAAAATGAATCAAATGAATCTATTTAAATCCACAAAACACTGTGTGTTAACTCACATACATGCACAACATTGTACTCAGACACAAAAAGCAGTAATAGCCTACAAAACAGTATAAGCAGTGTTTCAGTAAACAAGATATCGCATCCAGAAAACTGTGCAATAAAAACGTGTTTTTAATTTTTTTCTTCTTTTGAAGGATGTCAAGCTGAAAATAAAGTCAAACACTGCACTGCTTGTGCAACTTTTACACAGTTACATGATATATTTTATGTCTGATTGAAGTTACTCTACTTGCCAGATGAGATTATGGGAAAGTAACCAGATGTGGCACCAAATCAACTACAACTAAGATCATGCACAAAGCGCAGATTCTACACTGTCCAAGAAATAAATTGACATTAAAAAAAATTACAAAAAGATTACAAAATGTAACCCTGATTAGCCAAAACTGCTTGTTTCCTATTGATTTTTATATATAAACCCTTTTCTCTTTAATGGTTTATAAAAGTTGCAAAGACCGCATGTATAAAGGTCCACATACTTCCCACAGGCTTGAACAAACGTGGTTCTGGAATGGGATTTCCCTGAAGAAAGACTGCATTCGATGCACAGTGAAATCCCTCTGATTTATTTGGTCAGTGTCTGCCTCATCCACTCTCACTGTACAATACATAAGGACTACCTAAGGCATGAGAGAGAATTGATCTCCTGTCAGACTGTTAGTCGGGCTCTCTCCTCTCAGATCACCACTTTTCTGCTGTGATTTCTTCAACCGAGGAGATCAGCTGACATTGGTGAAGAGTGTAAATGGGTTCAAATATGTTAATTATTAATGAGAAAATTACCCCACCAAAGTCCATGTGGGGTTTTGTGTTTGTCTGCACAGGTTTTTTGCCAGCCTCCTTTTTCTGTGTATCACCTGTCTAAACCAAAATAGATCTAGCCCTTGAAGCTTTGTTATAGAATTTAAATTCTATAATTCAATAAGAAACTGGATGTAAGGGATTATATAAAAATTATCACTAAACAATAGCTGGGGTGATCTCTTTCTTTCACATACAATTAGCCTTATCAGTGTTCATTTAGCTTACAAAAATAATACAGTGAAAAGGCGATAAGTAGACTGTCTACTCACAGATATCAAAGTCAGAGAAATACATAAAGCTTCAAGATAAAGGAGGTTTTCTCTGCTGCCTGCCTTTCCTTCTCTTTTAAAAAAATGCTTTTGTTCTTTTTGTTGTTCTAATTTTGTTGTTTTGTTCTGAATAATTTGCACTCATGTTTGAAAATACAATGAATCACCACAGTAATGTTGCCTTCCCCTGAAAAATAGCAGGGCCACTGTGACAGTTTGTCACACATAGACATACCAACAGTTTTGTTTTTTTTGTTTTTTCTTTTAGCAGTATGGCCGCTTGCAATGCCGGATCATAAATTTCTTCAATAACTTAGCTAGACATCACACACCGACATCACAAGGGCACATCCATTATTTTAGGGTAGATGCTATAAATGACCCAAAGGTTTGCTGCAAGGATAAAGTCACTTGTTTCACCGGACTTAACGTTGTTCGTTTGATTGCTTGTATTTGGATTTTGTGCTGTTCATTTTTCAGTTTCTGTTTGTTTTTCTCCCTCCACACACGGCAATACTTCAAACATGCACACAGGCTGCTGGAATAATCACTGACTCTTACAGAGAATGCCATACATTCTGTATAAGTGTCGATGCACGAAGGTTATATCAGTGAATAGTCATAATACAAAACACAGACACCAAACTACAGTCTCCTTAAATATTCTTTTTTATAGCCAGTATAGAGAAACTTTCTAAAGCATGAACAAGTACAAATAAAGGATATTTTGTTAATTTGATGAAAAAGTTGGGTGAGTTTTCCTGTAGCTCTGTGAGAGATGATGAATCTTATATTTTATCAAATTTGATATTTAGCCAGTAAACAAAGAGCCAGTATAAATTATTTGATTTTTTTTTATTGCTTTTTGGAGGTGAAAAGTGCATTCTGCTTTACAACGGATAAACGTTATCTTCAGATGATAATTTATTGCCTCTTCACTAGCAACCTTATCGTGCCTGTAATAACCATCCTTTCAACACAGCCAATAGTCTGTCAATGGTTGGTTGAGAAATGACTGCAGAGTCTTAGATCAAGGTACTCCTCACCTGAAACTGACCAAACAAGTCCTGTTTGTGGGGCTGCCATTCTTTTGCCATTCAAGACAAGAGAAGTATTGATCCGGAGGATTCTCTTAAGCGCTGTAGTTTGTCCTCTGAGGGTGCAGCTGAAGGCTTGGAATGGAGAAGTAAACAGGCACTTGGTAAATAAAACACCTAGGTCAACATAGCCATTTCACCCATTAACCTGTAGCAGGTTTGACCATTCGCTGTCTGTGGAAGTGGGCAAACCTGTAACTGGGTAAACATAAAAAGCCTGGTCATTCAGGGGTTACAAAGATTAGCTTTATGCTTTGTACTTATGCTCTAATTTGCTTACATTTGTCATTTCTATTCTAACAATTACTCTCCTTCGATTTTGTGAAAAATGGGAAAAAAAAGTTAATTTTGTTGTAGGAGAACTTGTTAAACCGCATTAGTATAAACTGCTTGAACTACTGTGTACACTCTGTTTGCAGGAGATTATGTATCAGAGAGTTTGGGGGATCAAACTAAGATCCAAACTGAAAGATTTTTGGCTTTGCCCATAAGCACATGGCGACCAAAAAGTACCTCCTGACCAAATCCAGCAAGGCCAGAGGTGAGGGTCAGGGGTCAGAGAGGTGTGGCCTTGGTGCCGGAGACGCCCCCAAGGTTTACACAAGTGTAAAAAGAGTCCATTCAGTCTGGCTGCATGGGCAGAGTTTCACAAAGGTCCACTGTGTGGGGCCTATACCCCCCCCCCCAGACACTCATACACAGGCGCACACACACACACACACACACAACACACACACACACAGACACACACACACACACACCCCACCTCCAAGCGCCATGGCTACACAGGATACAGACAATGGGGGGTTTCTGGTCAGCAGAGCTGCATAGATCTTAACCTGAAATATTTTCCTTCGTGACAGAACCATTAACCAGGTTTTCCTGTCACCTTTGTTTATGCTTGAAATTTACTCTGGAATGAACCTAAAAACTCATGTTCATTAGATTGTAGGAGAATAAAAAACAACTAAGAAATCGTAAAATTAAAACAGCACAGCTACAATTTAAATAATGCAATAATGAAAAATAATAAGATAATTAAATGATAACAATTTACCAGAGCAAATACAAGCCAAAGATCAACAAACATTAGTGAACTACGCAAAATTTAAAGTTATTCTGAATGTTGTTGTGTATTTTAACGCGACAATATTCATGTTAGAAACACCAGAACATTAAAATGACTACCGCCTTAGCCTGAAAATAACTTTGGACTTTATATCTGTCTGTGGGTCTTAAGCTGATTTAGTGAGAGCTAACCCTAACGCTAATATTGAAGATGAAGGTCTTGAGAAATGGGTCATATAGCTTCATTTCGATATGAGTTTCATAAGCTGTAGAGTTTAGGAAATTTTGTCCAGATAGCAGTAAAAACTGTGTTTAAATCTATTACTTTCAGCTGTGGAGTAGCACAGATATGGTGTCTTAGTGGGTATTTACATGAACAAATTGGTGTAAGTGTAATTGACCTGAAATTAATTTCACAATCTGTGGTCATGGTAATGAGGCAACATAATGTCACCTTTCCCAGCAACAACATGGCTCGATTATTTTTAATATTTCATATATAAACATAATCTTTAATTTATTTTTGAGAACAGCAGAGCTCTGTGGCACAGATGAATTAAAAATATCAGGCTTTGACTGCACAGACATTACTTGTTAGTCAGATCCACTCTTGTCCTGTGGTTTGTAAGGATGCCTTTCCCCTAATAAACTGCATATGCCTTGTTTTCTGATTTTCCCCTGGATCTGTGACATAATTTATTTTTTTAATTTGGATCTGATTGCTCTAATTATTTTCAGTATTATGGACTTTATCACGTTCCTGAGTGTGGTTTGAATAAGAAAATTGGTAATTAGCTAATCAGAATCGGAAGAACTTTATTAATGCCCACAGGGAAACTGCAGTTGCTTAAGAATGTAAAGTTGTAAAATTTGTAATAAATTTATAATGGAAAATAAATGTAAAAATACAATTAAATTCAGCAGCAAGAGGTTGAAATCTGTGGATAGCCACAGGAAGTTCAGTAAAGTGTTTAGTCATTATAACTCTCCAGCTGAACATGCTTCTCTGGCTAGCCAGAGCACCGTGTAAAGGGTGGGAGAGGTTGTCCATGATGGAGAGGACTTTTGACATCTTCCTCTGTGCAGACTGGAGATTGTCCAGCTCCACCCCAGTGACTGAAACATCCTTCAGAAAATGTTTTGCTTTCGTCCATCATCAGGCTTTTGCCCAAGCAGACTACAGTGTAGAAAATGAACACCACAAACTCACAGGATATCTGCAGCATGGTGGCACTTAAAATGAAAGACTGGAGCCTCCACAAAAAAACTATCTTAGCCATAACCTAATGCAAAGACGAGTAATATTGCTTGTTTAATTTCTATTTGTTGTTGTTGTTGCTGTTTTAACTGTAAAGCACTTTGGAAGTGTGTTTTACAAATAATGTTTTACTATTTTTTCTTATTCATTGTTATATTGATCCTGGATCTCCTCCCCCAGCTCCTACCTCTTTTGTTTGCTGATGTTGAGTTGCAGATGGTTCAGTTTACACCACTCCACAAACTGTCCACCATCCTTTGATCTGATATATCCAAAAAGCATGCCATATACTAGTTGTGCACATCCATTTTTTAATTAAAAAACACTGAATTAGGATTTTCAGTGTAGTTCATCACCTTCTTTTTTACAAAGAAAACAACTGTATAGTGAGCTGTAGTATATATCTGTGGGAATGCAATGGAAACCTGTGCAGCCCAGATAACCTACCACTGAATCACACTGGTGCCCCTATTAACTCAGTGACATTTAATGATCCCATTCAGAACCAAAACTTCTTCCAGGCAGCCCATCTTTTTCTAACTCTTGGTATTTTTTTTAAAGTGTCGTGATGATCTGGTTTTTATAATTTAGCCCACATCTTCCTTTCCCTCAGTAAAACGGTGGATTATTGCCAGATTAAGGGAGTGCCTTTTTCTTTATCCCTGGGTAAGCCTGCACAGCACGCAGCTCAGAGGTAATGAAGCACTCTGTGATCCGTGCCCGGATGAATCTAAAAATTCCCAGAGCACCACTGTATTTTAAAGGAAATGAGATTTCCCTGAAAGCCTCCAAACCTATGCTTCCCATTTTGAAATGGCAATAAACTGCAGGACTACTTATAACCTGGTGCAAGAACCCTGACCTGTTGCTTTTTTTAAAAATTATTTCAATAAACAGGAAGCAGGAATTTTACATTGTAGCAAATATTGCTCAGGAAGTGTTTGCCTTCTTTACCTGAGAAAATTATAGTGATTACTAATTTCACTGAGTTTGCTTATTTTTCAATCTGACATTTAAGTCTACAATTGCCATGACCTTTACTGACCACCTGACCAGTCGCTACAAAAAGATTTCTGACAGGCACTTTATTAAAACATTCTGGTGCTTTTACAGTCCAACAGTCGATCCATGAGGGTGACTGCCACAGGTACTGAGTCATTTATGTCAGTAGGAAACAAAACTCATGAAAAAAAAAAAAAAAAAATTACAACAAAAAGTGACTTAAATCTGGATGAGCAACCCAAAGCAAAATTCAGCAGTTGTCTGAGGGGGTTTCTACAGGAATAAGGTTTGCTGAATTCCCCAAGATTGTCAAGTAGAACTGAAATGCTTGTCTGTTGCTGGTGGCTCTGAAGGACAGTCCAAAGACATTTTAGTCAATTCTACCATCTATAAAAACAACTGAAGAACACTCTTGATCAGTTTTTATGCCTTAACTATGAGGCATCTTTTGTCATTTTGTAAATATTAATGATTGTATTCTTTTTTTTCCTCTGGAAACCATAAGGCTGCTGTCAGACACTGACTGATAGAGCATGCTGAGTGATCTGTTGCAGACACTGGGCGAACCCAGTCTCTCAGAGAGTCTACTCTGACCTGACTTGTCCATTGCTTCCATTTTATCAGCTTCAGTCAGTTGAGTGTTGATGTGAACCTGAGGCGCGAAGGTGACCAAACTCATCATCCTGGTTGATTTGGCCCTCCCAGCGTTTTTGGCCTTACAGCTGTTGTGTTGTAAATGGTTCTTCTTGAAATTGCACCACCTTACAAAGGTTCTGTTTAAAGAATTCAGCAACCCTCAGTAAGATTTTAAGCTACTGGATTTTTTCATACAGTTACTGGTAAATATATTCTCTTCAACCTCAAACAATATGTATGCCTTAACCATTGAACAAACATGTATGTATTTCAACTTATTTAACCTCCAAACTGTAATATTTGTGTGCTTTGTTAGCAGAAAAACTCATAATAAATGTTTGTCATTCTAAATAACAACCAAAGTCCTTTGGAATCATGCAGATTACAAATGTCTGTATAAACTTATGTGCCATGATTGTGAAATATTTCACGTGTTACTTGTAATCTTTAACCTACTTAAAGCAGCAGATAAAAGGTTTTTTAAAGTTTTTAAAAAATAAATTACAAAACAAACAGGGGCTGGGGAACATAAATGTTTGCACAAATGGATAACTTAGAGAAGGATTTATGAACACATCACCTCCATTCTCTCAACTTCCTTCTGAATTATGGGCAATTTGTATTTGTGACTTTAGGAAAGTAAGAGCTCTCAAGAAGCACTTAAAGGCAACGTAACAACAAAAATGAAAATATAGCGACATAAAACTGAGGGTAAAAGATTGCCTCTAGACAATGATCATCATTAGGGCAAAATCATCTATCAAGTTTATATCCAGAAAAGAGCCAAATTATGCTTTTACAATAAAGAGTTTTATCAAGCCAAACAATTATGAGGTGAGCTATCCACTGCATCGCTTGTTATAGGTCAATGGAAAAAGAGGAGGATAAAAAAAAAAGCAATCAAATGCTGGTAATGCACTACAAAACCATTTGGCTGAAAGTCATTCACTGCACTGATCACTTAGGATGTATTTTTATAAAACAAGAAGTTAGCTGGCACATAGCTGCATGTGCAGCCTTGTTTCTTTAGTGGTTTCCTTCCTTCCTAGTGTCAGAGTTTTAAAACAAGAGTTTTAAATAAGACTCAAGTGTATGACAATCGCTTCTAGAAAATCATTGAAATCAGATGCAGATCTTGGATATATTGAATAACGCTGAACTGCGTGTTGAGTCACTGCGTGACTCACATTTCCATTTCCATGTCATAGACACTATGAGCTCTTTTTTAAAATTATTATTATCCCTTTTTCCCCTAAACATAACAGTTGGCCCATGTTGTTGTCAAATGTGTTCATGTAGCTGTTACATGGCTCTTGCATTCAGGTTTCTGGCTGAAGTACTCAGTTTTCACATGACCAGTATTTAGTTGCAATGGTTATAAACTTTGTTCTAAACATTATGAACTTAAATTAGGAGTATTATAATTCACCACTGACCCAAAAATTCCCTCAATTTCTTTAATTTTCTATTGAAAATTTTGTCAGTGACAATAATAGTGGTGTAGTGGTTTGAATTAAGGAAGAATTTAGTTTGTAAAAGGAGAGAAGTGGGAGGATAGGATAGGGAGTGGGAAGCACTAATACTAAAGAATATTGATGTAAAAATACATTATTGCCAATACCACAAATAATGAAATCATAAAACGTTTTGCTTCCTGACTGTAGTGCATCAAGACATGGAATACGTTTCTACCTGTTAAGAAATGTGTGTATTAGCAATCTAGGGTCTTGTACAGCCTACGTCTGATTTTTTGCTTGAATAATTTCTCCACTTGTTTTTGAATATTCTAAATATGTGGTAAACTACACAGCTACACAGCTTCATTGCTCGTTTCTGCTAACCATACATTCATATCAGTGCCGTGCTCTGCTGCACCGGGACTTATTGTGTGATATGAATGGACTGAAAATATTAGAAGGGGTTTCAGGAGTCCCTCTTCTTCAGTTTTCGTACTATGTCGCCAAACCCGTAAGTCAGCTCCTGGCTGGAGTTAGAGAACGACTGTAGGCTGTACGTGCGTTCAGACAGCTGGAGGGAGGGCAGTGTCGCTCACCTTTCATTGCCATACTGTAACACAGGCGTTTGACATGAGACAGCCCCCTAGGTGTCTCACTTTCTCAGTGTTTGTATGGACTGGAGCGCAGCGCCGGCTGCCCGCCTGCCTGCTGCTCGTCTGGCTGACTGGCTGCGTTGACGTCAGCGCCGTGTTGATTTGCTAAGGCGAGAGAAGAAAGGAGTTAGTGCGTGTTGAGAGAGCGGGTACTGCGAACTGCCTTACTATGCTGTAGCCCCAATCCCCCTACACTATCCGGAATCAAAACGTGCAACTTAGGTGAGTACCAATCCGGGCTAAATGCAGCTGCAGTTTCCCGGCGACAAGTGCCAGACCCGCTACTCTGCATGTGTCTACCACTGTTTTCTCCGAGTACTTTCATTCACCATATGGATGTTTTTATGCGTTTATAGTGCTGAGGATCGTTTTGCGTGTCCCCGTTCAACCTCACGCTGAAGTTAACTGCAAACGCGACTTTGGCATGCAAGTTGGACTTGCGCACCGGAGTTCTGGATGAAAACAAGTGTTTACCTGATTGCGCTGCAAGGTGTTGAAGTTTTCATTAACGCACTGTAGCCTATTGTAGAGATGTTAAGGTTGACGTAACCCCCCCTTCTCGGGCTCGTTAGTATTCTGGAGATCGCAGTCAGAGGACGTGAGGTCTGGCTGTTTCACCGGGAGCCAGACAACATATGACGCTTCGCTGCGTGTGACTTTGAAATCGCGTTAGCCTGTTTTGATGGAAATTATGCAATTTTTTAGACGGCGACACTCTTGCCTGTCCTTGTGTCTCCAGACGCACCAGCGTGGCTTATTTAGCCGTGATGACATCATGATGGGGACTGGAGACACTGGTTTTTACACACGAAACAACCCTAAATCCAGTCACTGTACAGGCACACTGCAATTGATTGACAGCCAGCTAAATGTTTGATTGGTTACCAATAATCGGCTTGCCGTAGCACGCGCAGCCCACTGTGAGGTGGGGAACTGGTAACAGATGTAATGGCAAATTGATTTGTTATCGAGTCTGTCTGATCTCTCTCTTCCCCTTTCACTCTTTTTCTCTTTATCCCTTAGGCAGCTTTTCCTAGACCGTACCCCCTTCTCCTTTACTGTTACAAGGTAGTGTTAGTGTTCATCCTGCCTCAAAGTCCACCTGTGCGTTGATCAAATGAGAGCTGGCTCAAATCGGAGACCCTGGCTGCCGTCTGTCTCGCGTGTACTTTTTTAGCAGGCACCAGTGTCTGATTGGCCCCCCTGTACCATTTTGATCTCTCCACGTTTGTGTCTGTCAGTGTGGCTCATGGTCTGGAATATTGAACGCTGTTTATTCTTGTTGTGGCTGGCTCGTCAAGGCGCACTATGGCAGACAACTCGTGATCAGATTGATTATGCTGCCTTTCTGTGAAGTCGGCGTGATATGGTTATTGTCAGCGATCTATATTGTCCTCTGGGGAGAAAATCTCTCCAGGCTTAATGTACTTAGTGTAGAACGTGATGTTTTGCGTAACGCACAATGTTGTGTATAATTTGTCTGGTGTCTGGCTAAAATTAACGCTGTCTAGACGCACGCAGACCTTTCCTTTATTAATAGAGAACAGACAAAGTCCCCAGACAGCAACTTTACATCCTAGTGAAGCCACAGTTTGTTTGATAACCCACAGAGCGCAACAAGCATTGATCATTTACGGGGCCATAAATCGGAGCTATTGGCATACCTGCAATAAAGATAATGTCGGGTTTTAGGCATGATCTCTGTTTACTGAGAGGCTAATTTCAGTTAGAGGAGAACCTGTGGTTTTATCATTACCTACATTCTGTATCGATTTTGTCAAGGTACGGAGAAGACAAACCGCCCAGTGCCCCAAAAGCCGGGAGAATTATTTTTCCGTGACTCTCACCACTAACAATAGGTGCAGCATCATTTACCTCCTGAATATTCTAATTTAGTCTTGGGTCCGTGTGTTTAGTTGATCTTACTTATATGGGGATTATTGAAGATTTGGTAAGAAAAACAAACCTATTTTTTGGGAAGGTTTATTTCTCTTTTCCCGATTTTGTGTGTGTGTGTGTGGTTTCCCCCCCCCCCCCCTTTTTTTTTTTGTTTTGGGGGGGGGGAAAAAAAACCCTT
>VUQS01024829.1:4149-24400 GCA_015108495.1 Heterochromis multidens | reverse complement strand
GGGGGGGGGGTAAATTGTAATATGATTTTTTTTTTCTCTTTAGAATAGCAGAGCCACAGCAGCAGCTCTCATCAAAGGATTGTATATGTGGCAGTGTAATGGGGTCACAGTGATGTGCAGGACAGGCAGGGTCCCTATTTCACAGGCTGAGAGATGGAATGTGCAAAGCAGTAGCAGGAGCAGGCAGCAGAAGGGCCTGAATAATGAATTCTATCTCTTTGGCCTGTCTGCTTTGTCCTCCCCCCTCCACAAAACTCTACTTGGATATTAAAAGGTGTCATAGGCCCTGCAATGTCACAGCAGAGCCAGTGGTAATGATAAAGGGAGAGAATATAGGAGAGCTTTGCAGAAGTGAAACAGGACAAGCAGATGACTACTGACAAAATGCTATGATAAGTGTTTCACCGGTCATTTGCCAAATGCAGGATGTTCTGATTTGTGTAGTTATGATAGTTTTTCAGGGATGACAGGATAAGCCTTGTTTGCAGTGGACAATGTGTAAGAAGAAACACCTTAGAATTCAATGGACTTGCATCTGACAGAGATGAAAAGCTGACTTTTGTGTCCATCACCCAAGTGCATATACTATTACAAATTTTGCTCCCTTTTTTTTCCAGGTGACTGCTGACGAATGTGACTAATCGGATTACATGAGCTCATTCTCGTTCTTAGGACGTCAAGTATTGCAATTATGACAAAGCCGCTAACCTCTCAAAATAATGCACAAGGTCTCCTTTGGTGTCTGTGCCATGATGCACCAGGCTTAGGCTTAGGAAACAGATCTCTCACTTCCAACTAGTCAAATATGGATGCTTGTAAAAGTCCCTTTGGAGTCACATTTTTAACATGCTAAGTAAGTACAGACTATTATTGTAGCAAAACTATTTTTGATTGTGAAGCAGCATATTTTAACCAAAACCACGTTTTCCTAATCATCACAAAGTAGTATTTAGTGCCCAAACCTAACCATGAAGTGCAGTCTTTCTGCAAAATCTATGACTTACTCAACCACCACACCTCTGACATCTTTCGGCTGACTTTCTAGCATATCAAAAAAAAAAGGAAAGAAAAGAAAAACAATATATATATATATGTTTTTTTACCCAAAGGTTGCTCTAAAAAACAAAACAAACAAACAAAAAAAAAGTTCCACAGATTTCAGATTTAACATACCCCCACTCTCAAGTCTGGCAACAGGATGTCATTTTCCCTTCTCTATAGCCTCTCTTTCCAGCCATTTCAGGCTTCCAACATTGTCACAGGGATGCCATCTTTCACTATTCAGTTCTCCCATGTTAGCAACTTTCAGTTAGTGATGGGTTACTTGCCTCTTTATCAACCTCCTCTAATCTCAGTGGCACCAGGTCGTAAGCTGCACATACCACTAATTCCATATCTTTTATTCAACAGCTTTACATTGCCACTGCTAGCACTGGGTTGCTACATTCTCTAGCTACTTGTATGGACAAAAGTACTTGCATCAATAATCCCTCCTTTTAGCATGGCAGTGCATGCTTCAATTGATTGCTACAGTGAGTTACAAGCTGGCTGATGCTCAGAAGGTAGAGCAGGGTGTCTGCCAGTTGGAAGTTCGATGGTTTGATCTCTGGCAACTCCAGTGGACATGGTACTATACCCCAAATTGCCATTCTGTGAGTGCATGTGTGATAGTTAGAAAGTGCTTAAAGGCACAGAATAAAGCACTATGTAAATGTGGCTTGTAGTAAAAAGTGCCTTCAGTGCACGTTATAGTAGGTTCGCCCTTTATAAGTATCAGTCTATTTACCAGCCGCAAAACATTCTCCTCTCTGTAAGCTCCTCATGTCAGCCATTTATCAAGCATCAACCAGTTAATGATGAGGAGGCTCAAAGTGGATCCCCATCCATAATCACAAAAGGCCATATGTCTATTTTCCTCAATGAAAGGCTTGACACCATCCATTTTAGGCTTCTTATCTGCTGGCATTCTACTTCCAACTTTTTTTCTTGCCCCTTCCTGCACAAAACAACAAGTGCTCCCCCTTTTGGCACACCTCTGTATTTTTCCACTTGTTCTTGCTTGCATCATCCACACAGTCACTTGTCGACACAATTAGCCTTGACAGCTCATCTTAATGAAAAATGCAGCTACAGCAACACCCCCTGACAACTTGAGTTCTCAACTGCCTCACCCACATGGTATTCAATTCTACATAGATCCTTCTCCTTCTGTCAGTATGAGGGGTTTTATGGCAAAAGGTGGTTTTCCACCAAATAGCCTTAGTGCTTTCATAACCATTTCCAGAACTACCTAGTAGTCACCACTGCCCTTCTGTGGAGGCACAAATGATCAAAGAGCTCCATCCTCATTCATTCTGACAACCTTGCCATGCTTTACATAATCAACAAAGTCCAAAGAAACTCCCCTGCCATTATACCCTTCAAGCACCATCTACCATGGCTACATTCAGAGCCTTGGTTTATTTTCCAGTTTCAACCTACTCTTCCCATCTTTTGCCTTCTATGCCCACTAGTCCTTTTCAATTAAAATACCTATTGTAAAGGTTTGTCTTGGTGGCATCAGTTTCTCTGCTGTTCGCGGACTTTCTCACTTTTCACAAAAGCCCTGTTATATGTTTGTGACTAGTAATGAACCAAGGCATGAGAATGCATTGGGTTAGACAAAGAAACATTGAGTTTTATTTGATGGAGGTCTGTTGAACACTTTCTTACATATAAGAACAAGAACTTTGTGTTAGGAGGTGAGATAACCATGGTTAAATATTTGTTAAGTGGGCATGAATTAGTAATTCCACTCAAACTTCAGAGCAAAAAAACAAAGTAGGTCTTCAAATGAATACACTAAGGTGCTCTTATCACTGTTTTTCTAGCAGTGATAAGATGCAGGCAGTGTAGCCTGCATGTTGTCTGAAGAGAAGATGTGACTGTCTGTTGACAGTAATGTTTCGTTATCCTGTTACTTATATAAGTGCTGAATGAGTGAATAGATATAAGTTAATGTTTGTAAATGATAAGAAGGACTAAGGTGATGGAGATAGACAAAAAAGTGGACAGCAAATTTTCTTCCAGCCAGATTTTGTTATGTAGAGCATGGCTGGCATGCCTGACTGAAACATTAGATTGTACAGGGCAAACATGACATTGCTTCCTATCACTGTAGTACAAGGTGAAAAGAGGCAGTGCTGTGTGATTACCTATTCAAAACATTACTAACTAAGCCGATATACCAAGATGAAGGAAAAACTCAGCGATGTGAACATGGTGGCTTGTAAGTATACAGCGATTTTCAGTTCAGCTACTTGTCATGTTTGGTCTTCCATTTTTTTTTCTCTTATTTTGATACCATGAGTCCCTGTAGATAGTGCATGCCCCTGGTATGAGTGTTCCTCTTCTCTGACAGAACAAATTAAGCAGAAACGACAGACGAAAGGCCAAATGGTTCCAGAAAGACACAAAGGAAAGTGTTGTTCATGAAAGTCCCTTGTTGTGAAAATGAGGTTTCACAGGATCCTCAGTGGCAGTGAAACATGCCATGAATATGCAATACCTCAGTCAGCTGAGCTTATTTTGCATACTAACAGGAGGACAGCTTTTTGGAGCTGTTCACGGCTGCACTTGATAAGGGCAACTGTTTTGTAAAAGTTGTAAACTGTACAAATGTTCTGGAGTTTTTGAACCGTATAAGTTTTAGAGGCAGGGTGTAAAGGATTTATTGCTTTACCCATGAACTAATGAGAGGTGAGAGTAGAGTTTTCTATCAAGTATATTAACCAGCTACTTAAAATGAGAACTGTAATTAAAAAGATGACAGCTTTATTAACAAATACAGGGGAGTGGAGTACTTGATTAGCAGGGAGAAGCTGATTTACATTCTTGTGTGTGTGTGTATAACCCACCCTGCTGTTTTAAATGTGATGCACTGGAACTCCATTCCCTGGGAACATTGTCAAAAGCTGTCAGCAGCTGTTATTGTGTTATCTGCCTGTCCTCGGAAAACTATTCATTGTTCATAGAGTTGACAGTTACTTGCAGTGAGTGGATGGTCAGGAGTATGATTATTACACTGGCACTTGAAAAAAAGTGTTATGGCGTGGAAGAGACCATTTATAAGACCTTGTTTACTCTCTCCTACATTTTTCCTGTATGGAGCTTTCTCCCAGCAGAGAGACATTTTTTCAGCATCCTATAACAAGGCAGACAGCATCTGGCAAACAGCAAAACTAGTTTTTCCTTCAACGGCTGCTGGCCTAATCCATGTAATTCACTGTGAAATCTGATTTGTGGTGACAAAACCAAACTGAGATAAAATAGTATTGTAATTGTCTTCTGCTGCCACTCAGGGAGGATCAAGGCTGAATCATGCATGCACGCAAGCACACACACACACACACACACGCACACACACCTGGAGAAATAATTATGATTTTTGTGGTTCTGCATGCAAGCTAACAAAACTTCATTGAAATAGTGAAACTGTTGTTTTGGGTGCACACGAAGTGAAAGGGACATGTACAGTGTTAATAAATATAGTCGGAGTTGGCAAAAAGTATTCAAAAGCATTAAATCATTAACAGTGTTAGTCTCTGTCTCAGTTTGTTGGACTGTGAGACACAGAATGAAACACACAAAGGAGTCAAACAGCTACTTTGAGGTTCCTTCACTCATTAATGTCTAAATTGTATGGCTGATGGGCTTGCTTGGCAGGGCCCTGTTCTCTGAGAATAAGCAGCATCACTTGGACAGATGGCAGGGGAAAGCAGCTGTGACTAAGGGATATACAACAGGGCCAGAGTGCTGTGCCAATGACACAACCTCACAATGGAGGTTGAGAGCAAAATAAGTAAAATGGAAAACAACGGAGTGCGCCCTTAAAATCAGCTGTGTTATGAATGCCAGTGGGCAACAAGCTGCAGTCTACATTCCTCATATCAAGGGAAACTCATCATCTCTCACAGCCCACACAGACACAGGGCTGTGCTTCAATCACTCACCTTCCCTTTCTTCCCATTTTATTCAGGTCCTCAGAGCTCCAATCCCATAACTTTTTAACAAAACCTACCTTGACAAGCTTCCTCTGATTTCTCCAAGTACAGAAAAAAAATATAGTCCAGGAAAACTTCAAGCTATTTCCTCATCCCAGTTGATGTGCTGCTTGGCAGAAGGGATGCATAAGAATGAGCAGTTAGCAGCGTTTGGAGTCCAACTGGGGGGCCTAGCTTGAGAAATGAGCTGGCATTTGGAGATAGGCAGGCACAGACTAATGGAGTCACTCTAAGGGGTTCTGAGTGAAATTTTCATTTCTTTTCTTGGGGGGTAAATCATGGTGTATGGTAAAGGGGTGAAAGCACTGAGGCACTGTGGGCTGAGGCACAAGACAGCCTGAGTCTAGGACTTCTGCTGAGCACGATATTAACATGAGCCAAGATGTCTGCTCTGGCATGTGATTGTGTTATCTGTTCCCTTCACTTGACTTTGTATCACATAAAAGTTAGATGATTTTTTTCTCCTGTAAATCTTGGGGATTTTCAGTTTGTCAGAGAGGAAAACACATTCTGCACATGTCTATTTGTCTTCAGGTATCCTGTTTGATTCAATGACAAGACACGTGCAGCTATTACTTCTAAACATAAGGCAAAACAGAATTAAGCCACATGTCTTCAACAATAATAACAAAAACCTTGTCTTTTATATTATTTCCTTTTCCTTCTTTAGGGGCCACAGCAGATGTTCCCCCACCAAAATATTTGAATTTCTTTGGGGGGCTTTTAGCACAACAGCTCAAGTTGTTCTGCTTGAAAAACAGCCATTTCTAATTAAGCATGGTTTCCAAATGAAGGGGTAAACAGAAAAACCTCCAAATGGTTGTCATTAAGGGCTCACAGGTTAGACCCCTGCCCTCATTAGGAAAGGCCTGTTCTCCACACACACACAAACATACAAAAAAAACCCAAACCATAAACAAACAAACAAACAAATCAGATGCTTGGCTGCACATGCCTGTGTATGTGTAATCATTGTTGTATGTATCGATGTGTGATTTTGTGTTCACGTGCTTGCGTTTGTTTGTGCCTGCCTGAAAGAACAGGCTGAATCTCATTTACAGTCCAAGGGGTCACTTATTGACTGAATCAAACCCCCTGACAGGGCCCAGACAGAATGGAAGCTTAACAAGATTACTGTTATATATAGCAGCGGTAATGGGAACCTCTCTGGAGATTCTGCTGCTGCTGATTTGTGCCCTGCTACCCAGATTTGAGCATTTTGCACACCGCCTCTCTCCACTGGGAAACTCCTGATGCATTACAGCTGCAATGGATCAATCAATCTGCTTACTCCCAGCTCTCCCATCGCTCCACCTGCTGCCTGCCAGGGCAGTGATTCCTCAGAAGACTGTGCCAAGGGCTGTATGAGTTTGTGCTGCCCATGCATGCCTGTTCATCTGCACCACTAGTTAGAGAAATCACAAAATAAATGGGCATCTTGTTGCTCTCTACCCTACTGTTAGTCATGTCAGGTTAAAGTGGAGGAGCTAAGGATTAGAGGAGGTGGGAGAAAGGAGATTCGTATTAGAAAATACAGCACTGACACGCTTGTTTTGATTAATGGACCCCTCTCTGCTGGTGAGTGACAAATTATCAGAAGGCTGGATGCCTCGTTCATCACTGTCATCCTAGGCTTACTAGTGTGGCATATCCAGTCCAGCAGCCAGTTGTGCTACCATCTTGCCCTTATCACTCCCACCTGGTGCTGAAGATTTTCAAGCAAAGGAAAGAAAAGAGTGGAGGAGGATGCAAAAGACGTGAGGGAGCACAGCTGAGACGTTGACATTTGGCAGCAACTGTGTTCAGCCATTACTGAAATAGACTCATCCTGGGATTTACTGTATGTTTACTCAGATAACCTGACTGGTAAATGCCTACAAGCACGCGTGATCATCCACCAAACCATTACCACATGACTGAAGTCAATTTGGGTAAAGGAAAATAGACAGGATGATAAGCGTCTTTGTATTGTACAATTGAATGGCAGATAGAGGAATTTTGTTTGTATCTAAGCCCACGGCTCTGCCTGGCCTCTAATTAAGCAGGAAGAGAGAGCTTGAGCAACGGGAATCTTATCTTTGCTTTTGCCAGGCGACAGAGATAGTGTCCAGAAGCATAAACACTAATTAACTACTAAGAGTGTGCTTTACTGTTAGAAGGCTTCTCTGTTGGTGCCTCTTCTGATGGGTATTACAGAGATACAGATGGAGGCAGAAGCTACACACACATACATGCACACACCCTAAAATAAGCAAAACTTTCATTTCCATCTTATGGTCCATCTCATTTTTCATGTTAATTTTCTGTCTTACTTTGCTTATGCACCCACTCACCTGTACTTTTGAGGAAGGCAAGAATGGTAGTTGTTTTTCAAGTAAGGTACTATCCTTTGACGTAGACAGCAAACCAAGCTGAGCGGGTGATGGATGGGAAGTGGACAGCTGTCGACAGGTAGGAGGACAGCGGGGCAGTGAGCACCCGACGGAGACACACCTAATTCCCAGGTCTTATTTTGTCAATAAACAGCAGCCAGTGGCACTCAATTAGAGGACTTTATTGACTATGCTGCCTGGCCTGTGTCAGATGTCAGCTTGTGACACAGCGTGATGTCCTGCACTGACACTTTCTGTGAGATTACAGAAAATAGAAAAATCAAAAGAAGATTGCAAAAGCAGAGAAAATAAGGGAGGTAAAGAAGACGGAGGATTTGTTGAGAAATAGAAGGAAGAGACAGTGTAAGATTAAGAGACATATAAAAAGTGGGCAAGTGAGGACTATGGTAGTCCTCAGGGGATTTTTCTCAAGAGCTCAGGTTATTATTTCTTGTTTGGCTTACTGCATGTCAACTTAGGCAACATGTAAAAATGCAAAATATCAGACATGGCAAATGCTATCAATAATTGGCAGGTTTCACTCTTGTCTTCTGTTTATTCTTGCCACTAAATGTGTCTGGATAAGAAAAAAAAATCCTCCTCCCCACCCCTTTCTTGAGAGTGAACAAATCTTCTAACTAATGTTTATTTTCAGTTGCTTCTGCTGCAGTACGTTGTCTTTTGTTTCACTTCAAACACCACTGCATCATCTCTTTTCCTCCTGGAGAGGCAGAAACAAACAGACGCCCCAGCTTAGCCAGCTTTCCAGAGTGATTGGTTTAGAGCCATTTCTTGAAGTGGTTGCAATTTTAGACACAGTTATGACTAATTTTTTACAGGTATCCGTTTACTGTCTTCATCTGAAAGAAGAAGAGAATTTTTATTTTTTTGCAGATAGCGTGTTGGTGGTGGTAAAAATGCAAAGAACATGTAAACCCTGTTACATGTTCTTTGCAGTCATTAAGAACTGATGTGTTTCAAAAATACTTCAACATTTAGATGTTCCTGAGTACTGTTATTATAACATAACATTATAATACATTAAAGACATTGCATGCTGTTAGGACAATGTTCCTGGTTAACAAAAAGCACTTACTTTTCCACTGGAAACTTATACACAATAAATTCAATGTTTTTTTTTTTTTCTTTATTGTGACTTAAAATGTCAACCTCATTATCATCAGACCTATTATCTCTTCTAAAATAACAATCTTGTTGCACAGAGAAAAAAGTCAGGTTGGCTTTCCTTTGGTTATGATATTCATTCATATTCAGTGTTCAGTATTTCAAATCAAGCTCATTCAGCAGTCCTGTTAGGTCAGCTGATATCAGCTGATTTCAATACTAGCCCACTTCAGTGGACAATCTATTTAAGTTGAGTTAGCCTTCCTCCTGTCGCTGCTTCCTGTACAAGTAAATGTTTATATACTCTTTTTTTTCTGTTTGGTCTAAAGGTTACCTCATTCTTCATAGCATGTCTGAATAAAACTCCTCACCCTATATTTGACACTGAGGCAAGACACCCCTGGAGGAAGCTCATTTCTGCCCTTTGTAACTACGATCTCATTCTTTTGGTTCCCACCCAAAGCTTGACCAGTAAATGGACAGTCTTGCCTTCACTCTCAGCTCCTTCTTCACCACAATAGACTGGTACAGTGCCCACAAAACTGTCAGTGTACAGTGTACACAGTGTTAATTCTCATCCCAATCACTCTCAGCTGCAAACCCTCCCAGTGCGAGCTGGAGGTGACCGCCTAAAAAGAAAAACACATCTGCAAAAAGCAGAGGTGATCCAACAGCCACCAAAAAATAAATGTAAAAGTTTACATTTTGAATATTTGTCTTTGACCTGGGAATTTACATGACTAGCACACTTGACAGAACTGTGCAAGTTTACAGAGGATTCCGTGATCTAATTATGATCATTAGTACACAGCATGATGCAAAGCTACAACTATCTTGACACCCAGCAGATGGTAATGCTCAGGATACCAAAGATGGAGAATGAGTCTTTGACCCCACAGATGGCCTCAAAACCTCAGCAAACAGCCTTTGACTCACCTGATACATGAAAATAAAGATACAATAATATGTTCTGACTTTTCAATGTAATGTTAAATGTGCCTTTTTTTTTTCAACAATAGGTTTATACCACAACACCTGCAAACAGCCATATAATCAATTCTTTACATAAAAATAAATGGCAGTGGAACTCTTAGGAATTTGTTTTTCAGTGGTCTCAAATATGAACTGTTTGCTACACAAGAGCATGTCATAGTAATGATGCTGTAAAAAAAAAAGAAGAAAAAAAGGAAAAAAAAAGAAGTTTGTAATGATCCATGCAGGCATGTCTCAGAGCATTGAGTTTTGATCTGAAATGTGTCTGACATTAGCTAAAGACGATATGTAAATGATGCTAGAATTTTATAGCTGGGACTATTTTGGAACATTCATTTTATTGAGAGTAAAATTCATGGTCTGGCTGAGGTGTTAAAAGCACAGTTATAGGTCTTTTTCTGCAAACACTGCTGCTCAGAGAAGGTATAACAGCCAAGATTTCAGTCCTAAACATTGTCATTGCATCCGAATTAAGGTGGAAAATCCTTCTGTGTTTAAAACTGTGTTCCAAACTGGGAGCAGTCCAGACATACAGGTTGGACTTACATGGGGAGTAATTCTTTGAGAGTATTAGACAAACAATTTAACTGCAAGCCATGTGCCAAAGTCACAAATGAGCATCCACTGCAGCCAAGTGGACATTTTCCTGCCAAGCACAACTAATTATTGGGTTAGTTTTGCCAACATGTTCAAATGATTTATGATAATGAGAATGACAATAAAAGTGCTACTGTCAAATGCTGGGTCTAACTATGGCATGCCATTTTCATCTGTCTTTTGTGTAACATGGATGAAGAGAAAGTAATAGACATTAGTAGGGATGGGATACTTTGCTTTGGTTCATATCTCCAGCATCCACTTGAAACTTTCCTTGGGAGTTTATCTCTGGATAGTTCTTAATAATAATACTACAGAATATGACTCTCGTGTCAACCTGATGGTTTTACATATTTTCTTCAATAACTCTCTGCATGTCCTTTATTCCCAAAATATAATTCATCTCATGGGTGCTTTGTCAGGCTCATTTCCACCACATTTCAAACCATTTGGACTACATCTGAACACACTGAGCACTTGTCATTTTTCAGCATGTGGGATTAACATTGTGAATCTTGTACAATCCTAACCAAGTAATTTTGGAGCCTAAATCTAACCAACCAGCAAATAAAACTGGAACTAAACTGTAAGTTAAAACAAAATTCAACTATGGTCAATAGTCTCCTGATGATTTGTGAGTCTTGTCAGATGGGGGCAATTTCAAAAAACATGTGGTACAACCGGTCTGTGGGCTACTCTTGCATGTGCTGTTAACATACAAAGAGTTGAAGTGAAACTGAGTGCTAAAAACAGTGAAAAGTGTCCACTGCAGCCACTATCTGTACTTTTCGTACTGTATTTTTTGATCTTTGATGTTTCTTCCATTCGCCATGAATGCTGTTCCCACACTTGTCAACCTGTCGACATTCAACTGACGCACAGTGTCATCCACGTTGAGCAATGTGCAGTTGAGAATTTGGATGACTGGACAGGAGCATGTTTGCGGTGGTTGAACACGCCTCTCTGTAGCCAAATACCTATGCAAACCGACACAATTGCGGTAGCATAAATTAAGCATCAGTTGGTCTTTAAAACTACAGTGTTTGTTTTTGAGGTCCGATATTGCTGCAGGTGAGGGGTGTACAATGAAGCGAGATTAATAGGTTAGCAAGGTAAATTGAATCTAAAGTCAGAGTTTTCAGTGTCTCGAAGGTGGCTCTCTTTTTAATCAACTAGATCACCATGGTAACTTATACTGAACACATCCTGGTTCAATTCAATTTAATTTTATTTATATAGCGCCCTATCACAACAACAGTCGCCTCAAGGCGCTTTAATCCTGGTCTGGTTATATTGATAGTTTTGGTTTAAAATGGTCTGGAAGCACCACATTTTCACTTCTTTTATTTGCAAACTGTGCATTGGATTGTCATTGAAATTTGCATGTATTCAGTTGGCAATGCAGAAAATGTATTAATGTTTTATGCTTGGTTCAAATCTGCTGGAATTGCAGCTACTAGAGCACAAATTATAAAACTTGTAGAACCAAATTTGTAGAATATTTATCAGCATGAATACCTATTCAGGGAATAAAATTTATTTCACTTTGATCTGGTGAAAATGACAAAGCGATTCCTACTTCTCCTTAATTAGGCTATGGGAGATAGTCAGAGCTGAACACACTGAGTAACCTTTAATGTTTAAGTGCATGCAGTTTAAAATTTCAGAGCTCTAATGTGCAGCTGTCATGTTAGAAATAAACAGCAGCACTGAGTGTGGACTGAGAGGATATATAAATATATTAATATATTTAGGCCTATTTTACCGCTCTGTGCACTTGTTATGATCAAATCACCAGATTAACAATTTCCTGTAGTATTACTCTCATCATATTTGCACCATCAATGTTGCATTTTACTGTTAATTTTTTATATTCTTTATAGATCTCTATCAACCATTCCCCTGATAATGTCTCTCATTGGAGCTGGCAGCGCCCAATCGATTCATTTTGTTTGGAAGAAGAGTCAAATGACTCGTCAAAAGCGCCCTTTTATGTGAATGTGCACAGACCTTGAGGCAGAAAGTCTGGGTTAACAGAGAAAGCTGATAACCACTGTCTTGATACTCATTATCTCTGACCCAGGTTTTAGATTTTGTCAAGCCAGCTAACACAAACAAAGCTTGGCTATGTTGAATTTACTTTATACTGTACCCTTCTGGTGTGTGAAGACAGAAAAGCATGAGGATGAATGCAGCAGTTTTGGCAAATTTATATTACAAGAGCAACTGAGTCATCAAAGTTAAAGTTTTAAAAAATCGCATGTAGTGGAGGTTTCTAGATCATGATTTCCATGCCCCCAGTGCTGGCCTGCCTTGCCTCTTGGTCTTTGTCTGTGTTTGTGTTGTGTGTTGTGTTTGTGTACACCCTCGGCCATGGCTCCTGCTGGTTCTCTGGCTAGCACACTTGGCTGCCTAATTAGTCTCAATCAACTAATCACCACCAACTTAATCATCAAACTGCTGTGTATCAACCCAATTCCTGCCACTCACAAAGTGGCAAAGTGCAAAGTTATTCTGATAACAGGGCACATTTACTATAATACAAGCTATTCGTGTGTGCTGCACATTCCTTACAAAGGTACATTCCATACATCCATTTCTGAATACAAGACATTACATAGCAAGGCTTACAACTCAGTGAAGACATGTTAACTATGCAAGGCCTTTCTCCAAAACTTTTACAAAAGTGGAGGTGTGTAGGTCTGTGGTGCCAGGAGATGAACACTGAGTCATTAAATTATTATATTATAACTATGAGGCACCACTGGTGAGTTACTCTGTCAAGTGATCTCTGACAGACCTCTAGTTAGTCTGCCTAAGGAAAAATTTCCCCCACAGAAGCTGATATGAAAGACCCTTGTATTGTCTTATATGAAATATAGGTGTTTTCCATTTCATTAACACAGCTGACTAAAAAGCTACTTTTCTCTGACGAGAAAAAGAAAATATAAATGTCTAATAAAAACTGCAGCAAGAAATGCTGAGCCTCATTCATTTTGAATTTTTTTTTTTTCAGTGTCCTCTCCAGTATGGCTTGAGGTGGACCAAACTAGAAGAATGGAAGCCCAGAAGAGAACTAGAATGTCTGTATTTAGATATAATAGCTCAGGGTTACTGGAGCTAGTGATTAGATATTTATGAATAACTTTTCAATCTTTGTCCACATTTTCCAAACCTTCTTTAATTTTTGTAAACTAACCTCTACAAAATAAATATCTAAATAAAGATTTTTCTTTCTCCAAATCTGTCACAAGTGTTTTGTGTTGATGTTGTCTATAAGCCTACAAGTATTTTGCTTGGCTAACCTTTTGACATGGACACTTTCTCTACTGCAGAACAATTGAAACACAATTGCCATGCTTTTCATTCAGCTATTGCAGCTTGTTTCCACTTCATTGTTTGGACAATAGGTCAAAGCTGCGTTGCAGATTAGCTGTGCAAATACATACAGAAAGGAGAATGAGTGGGAGCCTGGGATGGGGTAAATCAATAGGGTCAAATGAGGGTGGAAACCAATGAGAGTGGGAGAGAGTGGAGGGCAACAACAAGACGGAAGTGGAAAGAGCTGTAGGTAATCAAGGGAGTCATCAGCTGCATGTTAAGCCCACAGGAACTGTTTCCCTCGAGGAAATGAATGTTCAAGAACACAGTGTGGGTTCATCTCCTCCAACTGCAGACTGAATTAAGTGTCCCCACTGGCCCTGCACACAAGACCTGACGGAGAGAAGAGAAAGTTGGAAGTTTGGCGCATTGATTCGCCAGCTCTAATTATGTTGACTGTTCCTCTTCAGCTCATTTTCTCTAGCTGTAATGCAAAACAAAAACAAAACATAAATAAAAAAGACCCTTATCACATATAAGAACCTAAGTTTAATCCTTTTAGTTCCACCATTCGTCGATAACAGCTAAGGACTGAGCAGGCCTCCAACCCTGTTATAAACAGATCTCACTCTTCTACAGTTACCATTGAATAAGTTGTTACTGGGATCTATGTAAATGTTATGACATTAAAATGAAAATTAAAAAATGCTATTTCTCATAATTTCTTGCAAAAAGCTCATTTTTTCATCTTTGACCTCTAGGTGCCAAGTTGCAGCTTCTAACAAACTACACTTTACAAAAAGTGGTAGAGCAAGAAAGATGTTGTTTCTGCAAAACCCAGAGCGGTGGATGAATTAAATTGAATTGAAATTCTGTTTGTGGCCCAAAAACAATGAGATGGGGTTTATTAAGTAAAAATGGGGAAACAGTGAAAGTGGAAAAGCTCTTGCAATTGCATTAGGACCGGATCTGGGAGAGCTGGTGCAATAATGGCATGGAAGGCTGGGTCAGATTACAACAGAATGGTATAGCATTTAGTGAACAAGGGAGGCCCTGAGAGAGCAAGACAGACTGACTGAGAGGCTAAATGACAATTATGAAAGATATTGGATGTGTAGAAAATGGAGTGAATGGGAAATCGAGGAAGAAAAAGGAAAGTTAGAAAAGTTGTGGATATGTTTGGAACAAAGTCATATGGAAAAAAAAAAGTGTAAAACCCTGCAGGGCTTAATGTTGGCTTTGTGGTTTCTGTTGCTTACCATATTATTGCAATGTCTCTGCTTTGACTGTACTGACCTGGATGGCTTTAGTTGCAAGTGATTCTTCCTTACTCTTTCATATATCTTGTCTCCTGCTCCCATTGAGAAATGTAACAGACATTACCCCAACCAGGAATATTACAAGTAACCTTGGCTGATTGTACACAAAGACTGTTTTTGTTTTATACTGCTGCTTTGTCAGGAACATCCATCCATCCATTTTCTTCCACTTATCGAGGGGGGGCTTGAGCCTATCCCAGCTGTCACAGGGCAAGAAGCAGGGCAGTGCGCAGTAGTTTTAAGCTAGAAGTTGTATAGTTTGGAGGGATTTACTGACCATCCAGTTAACCCCAAATTAAGTCACGTAAGTCCTGAGCTCAGTTTTTGTGGGTCACACAACCTTAATACTAGAATAGCCGGGAGCTGCATTTCTCCTCTTTTGCTGGAGGCTATCCTCCTGCTAACCTGTGCTGGACCACTATGTGCTGAATACAGAGAGGCAAGCTGATCTAAACTCTCTATCTAGTGTTAACTGCTAAAGGGAAAGCAAACAAAATGACAAAATATCCATTTTTAGGATGGGAAAGGAAGTTGTTGCGAAGGGCACAGGGACATGAACTTTTTTGCTTTTATGAGTCACCATTGCAGTACCTTTAAAACACACACAAAGTGAAAGACAAAATTAGAGCTTCCATTAAATGGAAACACTTGAAATGTAATTGTGGTTGGAACAGGGTCGGACTATAAAACAGCAAAAGAAGAACCAATAGGCTGTCAGCTAAGGGGAGCATGGTAGTGTGGTAAGACAGACAAAAAAGAGTGATTACCATCCAATGTTTATGACTTTATTTGTTCGACATTTGTATTACAGTAAATGTCTTCTGTTTTTGAGTGTCTCATTTGCTGTACTTCTTATCACAGGCAGAGTCATTTATGGGTGGAGCTGCGTGTGAGCAGAAGCATTCTTTGTTGAACCCCACCTATCATCTGTATTTATGTCATTCATACTGACACACCCTGAAGTAAATGTTTTCATCACTATAGCATTACAGCTTTTAAGGTGGTGCCAAGTTTAAAGAGCAAATCAGCGCCAAGCCAAATTCTTTCTTTTGCTGATCATCAGTTCTCACTTCTCACATTGTGGCAACCATGTAGACTGGCATGTGTCAGAACTTGGGATGTACATGATTACTCAGCTAGATGATAAAAAGCTTCTGAACTCACTAATTGGCACTAGAAATTGAAGTCAGTTAAACTAATTACTCATATTCTATTAATGTCCAACATCAGTTAACGGTTGTTTCTAACATGTTACTCAGCAATCTGCCACTGAAAGAAGGCAAAACCTCTCCCACTAATTAACTATTACCCACAGAATGTGGTAATTGTTTTAAATGGTTCTTGGATATATCTGTAGTATCTGTATGAACAGTGGTTAAGCTCATCCATTAAAGTGTGCCCAATTCTGACACTTTCCTAAGTATTTTATCACTTATAGTCTGGAAGATTGGTCTGTTTCTTTTTCCCTGTTTAACTGACAAGTTAGTTTTATTATTTGCGAGAATGGTGGCAAAAAGACACGAGAAGACAGGAGGTGTAGCTGGAGGTGGCAGAGTTGAAGAGGCTAAGATTTTCCTTGGGAATGACCAGAAGGGACAGGATTAGAAATTAATATATTAGAGGGATAGCTCAGGTTAAGCAGTTTGGAGACAAAGTGAGAGAGGCAAGGTTGAGATGGTTTGGACATGTGTAGAGGAGGGACAGTGGATATACTGGAGAAAGGATGTTGAAGAAGGAGCTGCCAGGCAGGATGAAAAGAGGAAGTTGCAGAGGGTTGGTGTGAAAGAAGAGGATGCAAGTGATAGGGCAGATGATCTGATGTAAAGACACCAGAAAGGAGCAGCTGAAAGAGGGGAATCCCTAATCGGGACACTGTAGCATCAATGTTAGTGTGCTTTGTGCACTTATAACAACACATAACTGCACCCCAACCATTTTCACTTTGCTGGGATTAAAAGTACATCAGACTTAAAACTTAGTACCTTGATATTAAGCTTATCTTAAAACCTCCTTTTAAACAGGTCTCGAAGACAAAAGGTATGGTATGATTGAAAGAAATGTGAAATGTAAAAGCAAAAAGTCCAAAGAATTTATTATGCCAGGGTTAATATAATTAAGTAAAAATTTTTTATTACATTTTCAAGCTATTGACAGACAAAGTTAAAGGTAGCTTCTTGTCCAAGGAGACTGCAGTATCATTAATCTATACTGTAAAGAGGACCTTGAGCACACAGATAGCTTCAACACTGAGGTGAATCAGCCTCAACGATGCATTGCTCTAGGATGACTCTGGTTTCTCAATAGCATCCTGATGTCTGGCCTTGCTGCCTTGCTGTCTGCTCTCTGACAGTCTGTGACAGCGGAGGTGTGAGTGCCACTCACTCAGTGTCCTTGCGTCTGCCAGGGCATGACACACACCCATCGATATGTGGAAAGATACACTCTAACGACGGGATAAAATTGAACTGATTTAATCAAGGCGTTCAATACTTACCTCACCTTCTGCCAACTGACAATGTGATTGAGGACATTAAATACCAATAAGAGAGTGCCACCGCTTTTAAAACGAACTTCTTTATTCATGTTCCACACCCATGTTGCAATTTTCATCTGTTAGTATTGTGGAGATGAAGAAAAAAAACTATGTTTCTTCATTGTTGTTGATCTGGAGAATGAAAATATTTCCATAGCTTAAGTACAAAGAGAAAAGAATAATTATCTGTGTTTGTATGGTTTAGTTGCTGTCCTCACAGTTGTTACTCTGGCAGTTAGTTGTTTTTCCAGATGTGATGAATTCAGTTGTCCTTCAGGAAGCCAATCTTCAGAATTTGACTGCCATTGCAATTAATGACAATGTTTACCACCAGGAGAGTTGTTAGTATGTTTGTTGTTGGCAATAGGACTTATTTGGAAAGTTTTCTTTCCAAAAATATATCTGCCCATATATCTACCCATCTGCCTTCAATCTTGCCTACACAGGCCTTCATCCATCTTAAAGATCTAAATTTACACTCTTCTCTCAAGCCCCTTCCCTATTTAGCAACAACTTCCTCTTATGCAGGATGTTGTTTTCTGGGTATCGGCTATTATAGGTTGTATGGTGGCGACCCTTGGGGTTATGTGGTTTCTCATACTCCCAGCTCTTATCCAAAGTGATTCCGACAGGCACATTAAAATGCAAATTCTTGTCTCTGCACTCCTTGCCATTTTGTCACTTCCTTTCTCCTTGTGTGGCATGTTGAGTGGAAAGGAATTAGAGCGCTGGCCCTGGGGTTGAATATTCAAATGGCCACCTGATTTCCCAACAGAGCACCACCATCCAGGTTTCCATTTACATAGTTCCTTTTCCCCATTTACTGCCCATCAACGCTGACTCAACCACAACTATTCACTAAGCCATTTATAGAACGTTCAACTCTGAGTGTGTGGCAAATATTCAAACAGTGAACTACCAACCATATTGCACTTCTCAAAAAAGACCTAGTCACAAAACTTCAGATCCCTAAAAGGGCATAGAGAAATCATTATTAGAACAATGCTGTGGAAAATGGCTGTTCATTACCACTACTGGTTCTTAATGCTTGTTTGTAGAGGTCAATGGTTTCATGTAGCACTGGAGGGGTTACTGGGGTTTGACTGGCCAATTAGATATAATTAGTATATGATGCTAAATATGAGCACAATAGGATAATAAGTAATCAAGCTTATAATGAACTGGAGTTGGCTGTTGCCCTTGTACTGCAGGGAGAAAGATGCCCATCAGCTGAGCACTGAGGAGATTATTCTCCTTGAAAGTACAGAACAAAATATTTACAAAATTCAGCCTGGTAGTTTTTCCATAATCTTGATGAAAGACAAACAGGAAAAAAAAGAGCAGTGACATAAATGGTTTGCTAATCATTTTGTTCTATGTAAGTTAAAGCATATATTTTTGCTTCATGTGTGTTTTTCCATAATTTTACTATTACTACAGCATGTGTGTATTGTGCTTGACCAACAACTCAATACTGTGCATGAAAGCACAGACAGAGCCCAGGAGCTGCTGGAGCTCTACTAGCATGCTGCTGTCACTACATCTTCTGTGTAGACAGTGTCAGGTAGCATGACAACTCTGTTAAGTACTCAGAACTGACCGTGTTGTTTTGTATAGTATGTCAAAAGTATAATTTTGAAATCTATTATTGAATATTATTGAATTATTATTGAATCTATTATTGAAGGTGTAAGAACAGACAGATCCCTCCACCCACCCACCCATCCATCCATCCATCCATCCATCCATCCATCTTCTTATCTGGGGCAGCAGCCTAAGCAGAGATGCTTCTCCCCAACCAGCTCTTCCAGCTCCATTCCTAAGCCAGCTGAGAGATATAATCTCTCCTCCTCCCGATAGGACATGCCCAGAACACCTTGGCCAGGAGGCATCCAGAAGGCATTCTAGTCAGATGCCTGAACCACCTCAACTGGCTCCTGTCATTGTGGAGCAGCAGCTCTACTCTGAGTCCCTGCCAAATGACTGAACTTCTTACCCTGTCACTGAGGAAGAGCCCAACCACGCTTCAGAGGAAGCTCATTTCCACCACTTGTATCCATGATCAATATCCCCCTTCCAGCAATCGCCAACTTACCGTAGTAGAAGGATTTACATGTCCAAGTGATCCCAGGGGATAGGTTGTCAAGGTCTTTTGGCCCTGGTAGGGTCTCCCAAGGCAAATTGGTCTTGGGTGAGGAGCCAAACGATTCAATTCACAAACACACCAACTGCAGGAGGTGCTGTAGGAATCGGGTGCAATGTGTGTTGAGCATCAGTCAAGGGCGGAGGCCCTGGCAGTCCGATCCCGAGCTGTTGAAACTAGCTCTTGGGACATGGAAAGTCAGGAATATTATGGAATTTACCTGTGACATGAAACTGGTTTTCAACCATGGAAGATGGAGTTGTATGAAGTAAAAGCCAGGGGCTTCTAGTCGAACAGGTGGCGACATGCGCAGATATGAAGTGTACAAAAATAATGTCTCCACAGTAACCCTGTCTTCATTATACCTGTCTCTGTCAATGACTGCCCTCTTCTCCTGCATTCCTGAGCTGAATGGCTAATTACCTGGATAAGGTGCATGGGGAGCAGTCGACCACAGCAGCCACCTGTCGGCTGGAGTGCCTCCAAATGACAAACGCCCGCAGGGCTGCTCTGCCCAGGTTGAGTCTGTGTTTTCCACTCTGTCGCCTTGCACCACACCTCAGCGTGGCAGCATCAACCTGGGGAACAACTGTTGTCTTTACTAATTTACCCAAAATAGCTGCCTGCCTCGGGCTCTTTCATGCTGCCAGTGCTGGTGAAGAGCATCTGTTTTGAACTGCAGGGGCAAGCATAATCACACTGCGTTGTGGCTCCGGGCGTTAGCCTATCTCCCAGCTAATAATAATGCACGTCTGGATGATACTGACACATAAAACTTCATAAAAACACTCCTCAGTCAACACATA
>VUQS01024813.1:7661-28310 GCA_015108495.1 Heterochromis multidens | reverse complement strand
GTTGCAGATGTCAACAACATGAACGTCTGTGTGTGTGTGTGTGTGTGTGTGTGTGTGTGTGTGTGTGTGTGTGATGGAGTGAAGAGGGGGTTGTTTAAAGCAATTTATGTAAAACAAAAGAAAATAGGGCAAATTAGCATATATATGTACAGAGGCACTTATACGTACTATATCCTTGCATCCTAATGCATGCTAAGCTTAGTGTGTGTATGTCTGTACCCGTGTGTTTTTGGGACTAGAGGTGAACAACAACATCTTATAATTAGACCAGTCCAGGTCAGGTGACTCCTCAGTGTGACTGGGCAACCTGCTCTACAATACCTTTCCATTAACACCTCTGTGTGTGTGTGTTTTCCTGGTGCCTGTTATCTCTGTAGGGGAGGGGAGGAAGCCCAGGATGGAGTGGAAATGAAAGCAAGGAAGAAAAAATGAAAGGTAAAGGAAAGAGCAGAAAGAAAAGGCATCCAATCAGCAGGTCCTTCATTAGTGAATGGCTTTAGGTAACTGACTTAGATGATTGTGCAACTTGTCAAAAAGGAGAGGCGTGAACAGGGCGCTTTTGTGGTCAACTTCAATGCTCAGTAACATGAAAAGCTTTTCAGGGGCGAGAGAGGTATAGTGAAAATATTGGGTGAGGCGGGGTTTTCGTAAACTTCATTTTCCAGTTGTTTGAAGCTTCTGAAGAGCTGAAGTTCCTCCCACGCAGGACTCCTTTCCTCCTCCTCAGATGACAACTGTTTAAATTGGGGCTCATGTTTTATCCACACAGAAATTCTTCACAGAGTTCAAATTAATGTGTTATTAATATAAACTCTGCCAACTCCAAATGAGCCATGCTAAAGTCACTGAGGCAGAACACCGTCTTCAGAAGAAATGCAATTCCTGGAAGTTTTCCCCTCTGCTGGATACTCACCTTTATTCTGTTTGCTTTAACATGGTAATTTTTGCTGTGTGGATTTTTTTCTTCAGGATGTAAACAGAAAGGTACACTGTGGGCCACAATATATTATTTTTAGTCTAATTTTTATACATTTTGCTAAATTGAGACTATTGAAAGTTTCCTGGTTACAGTTTAGGCATGGCTGTGCAGATGACTATCTTTAATCACTTGAATTATGAAGAAAATATGATTTTCACACTAGTTCTGCACGTGTAAGGAGTGTCTTTCTGTGATTTATAAGTGGCTTTATCAACATTTTTTTGTTTGCTAGTAATATCCCTGAAATGTATAGGTCACATCTAATTAAACTTTCTGTGGTTTTCTGAAAACAAACATGCACCTATCCCTTTCCTGGGTCAAACCTCCTGTCATTATCTATCTGGGACAAAACTTTTTTTTAAAGGGGACCTATTATGTTCATTTCTAATTCCATGTTTTTATATTTGGACTCTACTAGAGCATTTTTACATGACTCACAGGATTCCTTATTTATCTTATACTGACCTTGGTACAGCCCCTCAGTCAATCTACTGGGTGAAACAAGTAATTTTAGTTTTTAGCCAATTTTCTTCTGATTGGCTGCCCCTCACTAAGAAAAGGCTTAGATAGCAGGTGGGTGGGGCTGTATTGCTCACAGCTAGAGTCATGTGCCTGAGATGACGATATTAGGGATATCTGCTCTCACTAACATTATATAGAGCTAAGAGTTTAAAAAAAAAAACTATCTGAAACTGATTGTTTATATCAGTCTCATACTTTAGATTTACAGGAATTACTTCCTGTAGTATTGGGCCACACCTCTTAATCTTTAAATTCAGGTGTTTTCAAGCCCATTGCCACAGGTGTATAAAATCAAGCACCTAGCCATGCAGTCTGTCTTTACAAACATTTGTGAAAGAATGGGTCGTTCTAAAGAGCTCAGTGAATTTGAGTGTGGTGCTGTAATAAGATGCCACCACTGCAATGAGTCATTTTGCATGTAAGTGGTATTATTGCATAGTGGAAGCATTTAGGAACCCCAGTGACTCAGCCATGAAGTGGCAGACCATGTAAAGTTACAGTGCTGAGACAGGTAAAAGTCGCCAATACTCAATAATTTAAGAGTTTCAAACCTCCTCTGGCATTAACATCAGCACGAAAACTGTGCACCAGGAGCTTCATGGCAAGGGTTTCCATGCCTGAGCAGCTCCTGTAGGTGTAATGTATAGGTGGCCCAGTAATTTTGTCCATATAGTGTACACTTATACACTTACTGCTTCATTATTTGAAGTTTTGGCCCTGTTTAATATCCAGCACTGGAACAGTACAGCAGAATTTTTTTTTTTAAGTATAAGTTTCATTTTAAAATGTAAATTGAGCAGCACTGTCAGCACAAAAAATCCACATAAGGTGGCCTATAAATCAATTCCTTTACTTATAGGAAAGTGACTGAAAGGTCACCAGTTTGAATTGTCCATTCCTGTCCTTCAATGCCACCTGTGAGATGCCTCTGAGTAAGGCCTAACCCATAAGTGCTCCACTGGGGCTGCCCAGTGTCCAATACCCGTTTTATTAGGCAGCTCGAGGCGAGATTGTGTGTAACTGTGAGAATGTGAAAAAGGGAGCTTTGCTGTCTTTTCTGAATCAGAAATGACTTTCAGGGAGTGATACTTGACTTGACTGTACAGTTAGTCTGGAGATAAGACCATAAAATATGCATTCCCATAGATTTAATTAACCCAAATATTTGCGGCTCTCACACTAACACATATAACAGCTTAACACTCCCAGAGGAGTCACTTTAATTAAATAAGTAAACAAATTTACTGGGAAGATCTGTTGAGTGCAGCTCAGCACGCTATGATACATTTGGCTGTTAAGTTTATTTTTTATCTTATTTGATTCCTTTGCCACTTTTAAAAGACAATGTTAGGTTCATCTGCCTAATGTATGCACAATCTTGTATGCACATATTTCCACAATGGATAACCTAGAAATGCTGAAAAAGTAGTCAAAGAAAAAAAGAAGCAGATATAAATCATAGATTAATATATACAAGCATCAAATCTGTGGAATGATGATGAAATGCCTGATTCCTCTCTAGTTTGTCATTGTTCTTCTTGTACTGTGGTTTAATAGACTTCTATTGGAATAAACCTGTATTGGAAGGCCTAACTGACTTGAATGAGTGTGGAAGCAAATGAAGACTTTTTACATGTGGCTGACAGCAATAACTCAAATAAAAGCAAGCTGTGTTAAAGACAGAGAGTCTGATATAGTGTGATATAATGAAAAGAGAAAGCATTGTTATGTCACATTCTTAAATCTTCAGTCTACACTCACCAGCCACTTTATCAGGTCCACCTGTTCATCTGCTCATTAACGCAAATAGCACTTTTTTCTTTCTCAATGTTAAGGACTTCATGGCTTTGTCTGTGAAAAGCGCTATACAAATAAATTCTTAAATTATTAAATATCTAATCAGCCAATCACGTGGCAGCAATTCAATGCGTTTAGGCATGTAGACATGGTCAAGACCAAACCGAGCATCAGAATGGGGAAGAAAGGGGATTTAAGTGACTGTGAACGTGGCATGGTTGTTGGTGCCACACGGGCTGGTATTTCAGAAAGTACTGGTCTACTGGGATGTTCCCACACAACCATCTGTAAACTAGGGTTTACAGAGAATGGTCTGAAAAAGAGAAAATATCCAGTAAGTGGCAGTGCTCTGGGTGAAAATGCCTTGTTGATGTCAGAGGTCAGAGGAGAATGGGTGGACTGCTTCAAGTTGATAGAAAGGCAATAGTAACTCAAATAACCACTCATTACCACCAAGGTATGCAGAAGAGCATCTCTGAACGCGCAACAAGCCAAACCTTGGGGTAGGTGTGTTACAGCAGCAGGAGACCACATCAGATGTCACTCTTGTCAGCTAAGAACAGGAAACTGAAGCTACAATTTGCACAGGCTCACCAAAACTGGACAACAGAAAACAGGAAAAAAGTTGCCTGGTCTGAGGAGTCTCGATTTCTGCTACAACATTCAGATGGTGATGTAATGGTTGGAGGTTATTTTCTTGGCACCCGCTACAGCCTATGTAAGTAATGTCGCTAACCATGTCCATCCCTTTACCCAGCTTTTGATGCCTTCCAGCAGGATAATGCACCATGTCACAAAGCTCAGATCACCTCAAACTGCTTTCTTGAACATGACAGTGAGTTCTCTGTACTCAAATGGCCTCAACAGTCAGCAGATCTTGATCTAACAGAGCACCTTTGGGATGTGGTGAAATGGAAGATTCACATTATGGATGTGCAGCCAACAAATCTGTAGCAACTGTGTGATGCTATCATGTCAATATGGACCAGAATCTCTGAGGAATGTTTCCAGCACTTTGCTGAATCTATGCCACTAATAAATAAGGCAGTTCTGAAGGCAAAAAGGGGGTCCACCCTGGTACTAGCAAGGTGTAACTAATGAAGTGAGTGTATGTTCCCTTTCTGTTCATATTTTGTTTGTGGATTATTGTTTAGAGTTGATGAAGAAGTGTAATTGTTAAAGTGATTTGGAGTCACTGATGCAGCGCAACAACTTCTTCTGCAAAGTAAAACACACTGATGCGTTTGGAAATATCATGTATAGTCAGGCATACACCGCATTTGCAAAAAAGTTTAATAAAATTTAAAAAATAAATAAATGGTGACCTGGATAAATATCAGTGCATAAACTATTACACACAGTTGTGGGCACAGGAGTAATTACACTACCAGGTATAGATTCATTTACATATACAAGACCTCACTTACACAATCAATCAATCCTCAAATCCAAAGAAAAGTCAACAACCTCAGTATGAATGTGTCTGTGGCCAGCAGCCAATAAAACAATTTGCACTCTGGTTTCATCACAGCAAGTCAACTCACAGACATGTTGTTCTGCCGCATATCACATCTCTCAAGCCATAAATAACAATTCCACGCAACAACACACCTTCAAAAATCAAATATCTGAAATAGATTGTTAGACCTGGAGTTATTAGTGTGATATACATAAATTTCCTCTATTTATATTATTTTTATCAGCCCATACATATCACATATCACAGAGACATCCTTTGATGTGTTTGTGTCCCACAAACACATCAGCAATGCTACTAAAAACAGTCTAACAAAGGCACCATTAGTAGCGGTAGTAGTATTAGCATTTATTTAATTTGTTTATATAATTAATTTAAAAATTAAATATGTATGTGTCCAGCACCCAATTGTTCTCTATTAAGACAAAGGCAGAACCAATGCTATTTTGTATTCTACAGTGTTGTGCACCGATCAAGCATAACATTATGACCACTGACAGGTGAAGTGAGTAATACTGATTATCTCTTCATCATGGCTCCTGTTAGTGGGTGGGATATATTAGGGAGCAAGTGAACATTTTGTCCTCAAAGTTGATGTTAGAAGCAGGAAAAATGGGCAAAGTGTAAGGATTTGAGCGAGTTTGACAAGAGCCACATTGTGATGGCTAGACAACTGGGTCAGAGCATCTCCAAAACTGTAGCTCTTGTGGGGTGTTCGTGGTCTGCAGTGGTCAGTATCTATCAAAAGTGATCCAAGGAAGGAACAGTGGTGAACCAGCGACAGGGTCATGGGCAATAAAGACTTACTGATGCACATGGGGAGTGAAGGCTGGCTTGTGTGGTCCAATCCAACAGACGAGCTACTGTAGCTCAAATTGCAGAAGAAGTTAATGCTGGTTCTGATAGAAAGGTGTCAGAATACACAGTGCATCACAGTTTATTGTGTATGGGGCTGCGTAGCTGCAAACCAGTCAGGGTGCCCATGCTGTGGCCTCTTTCAGCAGGATAATGCGAACTATTACAAAACAAAAATGGTTCAGGAATGGTTTGAGCAGCACAATAATGAGTTTGAGGTGTTGACTTGGCCTCCAAATTCCCCAGACCTCAATCCAATCGAGCATCGGTGGGATGTGCTGAACAAACAAGTCCGATCCATGGAGGCCCCACCTCACAGCTTACAGGACTTAAAGGATCTGTTGCTAACATCTAGGTGCAGATACCACAGCACACCTTCAGGGGTCTAGTGGAGTCCATGCCTCGACAGGTCAGGGCTGTTTTGGCAGCAAAAGGGGAACCAACACAATATTAGGCAGCTGGTTATAATGTTATTCCTGATCTGCGTATAATGACAGGAAATAAGGAATAGGTCCACTTAAATGTTATAAGTTGGGCAATCTTCTCAGTATCCCAATGATCTTATTGCCACCTTGTGAGATTGAAAAAACCCGACTGAGTTGCTGGATAATACTGATTTAATGCCATAACGGAAAATCTAGCAAAATATTGTCCTGTTTAGCACTCTGACCATAATCAGTTCCTGAAAAGCATTTGTCTGTTGGCAGAACCATAGTAGCAATGTGGAAATGGTATTTGAATTAATTTCCTCTGTTCACTTTGGGCTACAAAACAGTATAACAAGAAAAACTACATGTACCAGGTGGCAGGTAGTATAATCGTAGGTTTAGCTATCAGTGGGCTTGAGGCATGCTAAGATGGACCAGGTCACACAGTTGCAACTTTTCACTGCAACACCCTAAAAAGGCTTCATGTCTTTGTGAATATTTGTTCTAAATCAGGTTTTGCCGATTTAGGGAGCCAGAGTATAATTACAGACAAATTGCAGACAAATGTATTAATTACTTATTCAGAGTGTGGTTACTTTACTGTTATTTACTATTTGGATGCTCTGGCCTGGAATAGAAGCCCTAAAATTAAAGACAGAATGACATAAACTGCCATACTTGAACAATCACAGACTCCAAGGGCCGTTATTGGCCCACAGGCCACACTTTGAGAAGCACACCTTTACTCTAAGCAGAGCCTAAAACAACACAGCACTGAAAATAAAAATGGTTCATTGCAGTACAAAGTTGCTCTGTAGAGAAACACAGGTGGTGTGTATCTGCAGCTGCTGTGGTGGTTAAAGTGTTGTGTCACTGCTGGTAGCTGGCAGCGCTGAGACCTGGAAGTGTTGCGGCTGCAGTGGATGAATCGCAGGGTGAAGGTATTAGTCTCACTTGGTTAGACCTGCGTCTCCACGCTGCTGTGCCAGCACAAGAGGAAGTGCTGGAGGAACCTGCTGCTGATGAGGGAGCAGGGCATGAAACACTTGGCTGTTTGTATCTAATCACACAGACCGGAGGAGCTGTTTAAACTGAGGTGTTGGATCGGAGAAAAAATAAAGTGTTGAAGGAGGGAAGAAACATAAATAAGTGCAGAGACTCACAGCAGATTCACCATGAAAGATAAAAATGCACAAAGCAGTTTTTCTATTGACTGAAGGTTTTTCTGTGGATTATTTTTGTGATATTCAGAGTTGAACTTATGCTTAAAGGACTGAACTGAAAATACTGCAATAACAACAAGTATAAAAATTTTGGAATGATTTGCTTTCAAATCTTCTATCCATCTTAATACAAGCAGCACAGATATAAACACGGAGCTGCGATGCTTCAGCATTCATGCTGTTGATTTTCTTGCTATACAGAGCTGTTATGCAGAACCTGGCCCTCCTTTGTGCTGCATGCTCTTTGAGTTACAGGGTGTTTCAGTGAATGTTAACAAGTCTACAACCATATATATCTCATCTGGCCTGGGAACACCACAGGTTCTCCCGGGAGGAAGTGGAAAATGCGGCTGGGGGAAAGGATGTCTGAAATCCCTTGATTACCCTGATTACCCTGCTGCCACTGTGACCCAACTTCAGATAAGCAGAAGATAATGGATGGACAGATGAATGGACATTACATTTTTGTTTTAATAATACCCATTCCAAAAAAATCTTCAATGGTTATGTATATATGTCAAAGGAAAGAGAAGAGGTTTTGGTTTTTGCTACATAACAGTGAAAATACTGTCAGATTGTCAGAATATCCTTTTACTTACAGGGATAGTGTTATGAGTAACATCGAGGGTGATTTTAGCAGTCCAATTAATAGTTTATTTAGTTACTTTTTCAAGTAAATGACCTGTTATATTAAAATTTTACTGTACTGACTGCGTATAAAAGATTTATGTGCCTTAAACCTGCATTCTTTCTAATAATGGTGACTCTTCTGGTTCCAATAAGAAGAAGTCTATGGGAAAATTAACCTGTTGGCCCCTTGATGTTTCACCTCATTGAACACTATCCTGACTGTTTATGGTCTCAGTCACTAGTTTCAGTTCTGACTGAATAAAACACAATGGTCATTGTGGAAATCACGGCCCCCTGTCGAGTCAAAAAGGACACTGAGGCAGGCTATGATTGAAGGTGGGCCTACCATGTGATTGAGTGTTTCAGTGTTCCTTGGTTTCTCATCAGATATAGTAATATGTAAAATTATCTTGTGTAGCTTCAATCATTAACCTCACACATATGTGAATGGAAAGATGGATGGATGGATAGCTAGATTGCTGTCTCTTGAAATGCAAATATAGCCAGAAGGTTGCTAACTAATTGTATCCAGTATAACGTCCACTTTACGTCACTTACCAGTAAAGTGACCACTTTGACGGTGACTCCCTGCATGCCGTTCTCTATCCGACTCTCCTTCAGGCTGCCGTTCAGGCCGTGAACTGAGTCCCACGTAGCGAGCTGCAGAACAACAGCAGACAAACTGTAAACAAACAATGTACAGTTAATACATCAGTGGCATCATACTGAGATTTAATCAGTTCATGTGTCCGTGTGTGAACAGTCCTTCCAGGGAACAAAGACTGGTGGAAACCTCATGCTGAGCAACCGTCAATTAAGCAAATGCTGCCCAGCTCACAGGCTGCAATTTTACCATTTATTCCGTGGCCTCATCAGATTTCAGAGTGTGCTGCTGCAAATTAGATGGAGACAATGAGGCCAAAAAAATAAATAAATAAATACAAATAAGAGACATACACGCAGCCTGCCAGCAAACCACTCCAGCGTGGTTTCATTCAACACATTTTCAGCCACACACAAAACCAACCTGACCTAATTAGGTCCGAAAAAAAGAGAGAAAAAAAGCAAAAAATGTACTGCCGGCTCCAGAAAACCTCTCAAAGGCCCAAACAGCCTCTCAGGAAATGAACTCAGAGAGCATGATGAGTTCATTCAGCACACTCTGAGTGAATGTGTGTGTTAGACCATCAGAGATCATTTCTCACTTAAATGAAGTCCTCTTACAGATTCTTTCCTTTGGAGATTACCAATGAAAATTAAGTGTGTTAATACAAGCATCTCACAATAGGTTTAATTAAATTCTTTATGAAACTAATGTAATTACAGCGATACACTGCATTTGTGTAAAAATAAAAAAATTGACCAAGAAGAAAATGAAGTCAAATTCGCTGATGGTGCCACAAACGTGACAAACTAAGTGAGAATTTAGATTTTATGTGATTCTGAATCAAAAGTGATGAATTTTAATTTCAAAAGTCATTTGAACTGCTTCCTGTTTTGTACAGTTTATTATTTTATAAATCTTAAATGGGGAAAAATTATATTTCATTTAGATAATTTTATAAAACTGTTTTTAACCCTGTAACGCCAAGTGTATCATATTTAATACGTGAGTTTTTGAGACCTCTGCATCATCAGTGTGATTTTTTTCCCTGAAAAATCTGAATAAATTGCACAATAAATTTTTAAATAATAAATTGCACAAAAATGCCAGATGTAGCAAAAATTATACAAATTAAAACTCATTTATGCAAACTGATATCCAATTTCTTTTTTTTTTTTTTAATTATCAGAAGGTTAAATAAACACTCCAGTTTCAAAAAAGTAGAATTTTCTGGCAAATATTTCATGGTTCAGGCTTTACAGGGTGAAAAATGCTTTGCCAAGTTATTGTGGAGAAAAACAGATTTTCAGACCTTAAACAGGTGAGTGCCTTTGTTAACTCAGCAATCCATTCAGTTTCTCACAGCTGGACTCAAAACGAGTTCTGAACACATCTCAAGGACTAAAGCAAACAGGAAGCACCTGAGCAAAACTTAGAGCCACAGCACAGTGTGAACACTGGGAGATTTAGATTTTTAACAAATCCGCTAACATTTCTTTTAACATGTTTGTTGAGCACATTTGATGAGAAGGAAGAAGGAATCTTGAAATGTTCTTGAACTCAGACACCAAAGAAAAGCCTAGTTCAGACTTTTTTTTGGTCAAATCAAAATCATCTAAATGAGATTCCTCACAGTTTAAAGTCACAGATCAGTTTTCCACTTTGTCCGTTTTAAATGAGCTTTGGCCCAGAGAACGCAGACGGCAGCGTATCTGGATCACAAATCACATATGGCTTCTTCTTTGCATGATGGAGCTTTAACCTGCATGTGTGGGTGGCACGGTGAGCTGTGTTCACAGACAGAGATTTCTGGAAGTGTTCCTGATTCCATGCACTGATTTCCATGACAGAATCAGGCCTGTTTTTAATGCAGTGCTGCCTGAGGGCCTGAAGATCACCAATCCAGTATTGATGTTCAGCCTTGTCCCTTGCACACAGATATATTTTAGAATCTTCTGACGTTATTATGCACTGTAGATGACGAGAAATTCGAAGTCTTAGCAATTTTACATTGAGGAACATTATTCTGAAATTGTTCCATAATTTGTGAATGTGAATTTTGCAGATTGGTGAACCTCTGGCCATCTTTACTTCTGAAAATCTCTGCCTCTCTAAGATGTACTTTGTATACTCAATCATGTTACTGACCTGTTGCCAATTAACCTAATTAGTTGCAAAATGTTCCTCGAGCTGTTTCTTTTTGAACCTCCTACTTTTCCAGTCTTTTGTCGCCCCTGTCCCAACTTTTTTTAGATGTGTTGCTTCCATCAAATTGAAAATGAGCTCCTATTTTTATGTAAATGGTACTCTCATGTTAAACACTTGATATGTTTTCTATGTTCTATTGTGAATAAAATGTGTTTTTTAGATTTAGAAATCATTGCATTCTGTTTTTATTTACATTTTACACAGCGCCCCAACTTTTTTCAGAGGCACTATGTTTTTGAAAGATTGCTGTACATCCCTCCAGGAGACCTCCAGAGACTCAAAGATCCAATGTTAAGGAGCACTGAAGCAGTTTTTGCAGCACATGGTCACCCAACACCTTTCTAAAGCTGGATACCCACTTACCAACCAGTGGAAGACAGGACATGACATATTTAAATGCTGTTCTCAGTGGCTGGAGCAGATTTGAGTCTAGATTCAAGGAGCACAAAACCTGCTGAGAAATGAAAGATTTCTGTCCGCTGAAACGCTGAAGGGCTTTTAATTTGAAAGAGACAGAATGAGTGTACATCGTATTTTATTGCACTTTGTATATCATTTTGCAACAACACAGAGTTAAGTGGTTGTTTGAGCCAGTTACAGTGAAGTGGAATCGGGCTTCGAGTGGCAGCTTCCTTACATCTACTTATCAAACAGAGGGAGTTTGAAATGAAGCCTTTAATAAAAGCTTGCTTCAGATAAAGGTCTGCTATCTTCTGCAATTCAGATCCATCAAAGCACCAGATATTTTATGGGGAGGAAAAAAATACAAACTAGCTGCATCAGTGACAACACTGACCTCCAGAATCAGTCGCAAATATTCAAGAAATAATTTAAAAAATAATAAAAAATTTAAGAATTAAGATTTGAATCTTTACTCACCACAGTGTATGACATCAACACTGCTGGCTGCAACTGCAGCACTAAATACAAACACTGTTCTTCACCTTTTCAAAGTCTACTTGTAATGAATGTCTGTCCTCATTGCTTGCATACTTATAATTTAGTATAAATTATAAGTATGCAAATTATACTCATTATTCATGAGTATAATTTAGAATCTGTACTTGATTTGTGACAGATGGGACACAAGAATGCAACAAAAAGTGAGATCACCATCACCGTCCTAACGCATAATTATATTGTAGATAAGTACTTCTTTAAAAACAGTTCTGACTTTATTTAATATAAAATTTTCAAAACAAAATTCTGCAGAATTCTTTGGAACACTATATTAAGTTAATCTTACACTCCTTTAATACTGCACATCTGAAATAAACACATTTGTATAACGTCTAAGTTGAGGTTGCTTTTTGTGGCAACAAGTTTTCATATTTTTAAATTTTATAGTGAACAGACACAGAGTGATTGGACTCATTTGGTCATCACATCTAAATCCCATTTATAGTTAGTGTGAAATTATTAACTGTGTACCCAGCTTAATCCTTACATGCTGTTTGGGTCAAATTTGACCTGTTTTGACTTTAATAGCAGCAAAAATCCACTGAATGTTATTCTTTTAGCCTGAAATTTGATGACTTTTCCTAAAGTGACCCCAAATACACACAGATGAAAATATTTCAAAAATGTATGCTGTTGTACAGTTGCTAAAACTTTTTGTACATTGAGGCTATTCTGGATCAAATTTGACCCATATCTACTGAGATACATTTTTAGATCCACCAGTCTCAGTCAAATCAATGAAAATGGAGGTTTTAGGGAATCTTCAGACTGTGAAACTGTACATGCCATGTCTTTATGGGGCACTAGTGACAGAGTTCAGTGGGAACCTTGACACTATAACAAGAATTATCTGTTTACACCACATTTGCCCAGGTTCCCACATAGACAGCCACCTGCTGGTCTTTGAAGGATCGTGGGGGAATCTCCTAACAGTGAAACAGTAAAACAGCATAGGAGTGATCTTATATGGTACACATAAGGAACAGAGGTCGTACAAAGGTCAGAGGGTGCCTTGACACAGGCACAAGATCTGAAATAGGGCGGTGTGGTGGAGTTTTTAGCACTTTCCTCAGAGCAAGAAGGTTCCTGGTTCAAATCATGGCTGGGGCTTTTCTGTCTGGAGTTTCCATGTTTGACCCACTCTGGAGTGGGTTTCCTCCAGGATATGAACAATATGTAAGTACCCTTAAGTAAATAATCACCATCTAATTTATATAAATGCAGACAGATCGCCAACATGTTGCAATCAATCTGAGTCAGTCTGTGCGGGTGAGTGCAACTCATCTGCAACACATCTCTTTTCAGTAGGAGACTCGACTCAACTGGTTGCCAACTGGTTGTACTCTGAATCTAAGTAGTTAATGTGAATTTCAGCAATAGGGCAGTTAATCTGTTGTTATTGCAAACAGATTGCCTATAATTGCCAACTTGACTGCAGTGATTCCATTCTTGGCGCAACAAAGTCGCTTTGAAGAATGCAACTGACTGCGAGTGGTCGCAAACCAGGTCAATATTTTTGAAGCAATCTTTTCAAGTGCAACAAGATCGCAAGTTCACTGCAACTGGGGCCATAATTTTGGTTTTCCCATTAGGTGTGACTGCAGCATTATATTTGAATGGCTCTTAGTGGTGTCCTGTATGCGTCTATTTTAAATCGTATTTTGACTGACAGAAACATCTCCAGGTTCTGTGGACATATTTTAAACAAGACTGAGGGTCATTATCCAACCTTAGTCAGAACAGGCTGCATTTTTCACTGACTTTTGGCTCTTTACTTAGCTTCTGCATCCATGTAGCTCTCTGCATTTGTCTGTGCTTTTTTCAGTTGTTTCCAGTCACCATGGAAACACACATACACAAACACACAAAAGCAGCCTTATTTTACCCTTTCTGTGCAGGGAGTCTGTGTTTGAGTGTTAGCTGGAGCTTCTGTTTGTTATTGAAGTAAACCCACACACACACACACACACAGATTTATTGATCCGGTGAGATGGTGGAGGCTGAACAGGTTTCACTGTCATGCACGTCTCTTCCCCATTAATCCATGCTGCATCAGTTAAGCATTTGCACACGTTGAGCAATTTTGTTTCTTGTGAAGAAAACTGAGCTTAATTGCACATGAAGCTCTTTCTTATAAGCACACACTCATTGTATTGCACAATTAAACAAATCGGTTTATGAGCAGCTTCATGCATTATTATAATAAGATGGTGGGGAAAAAAAATCTATAGAAGAAAAACAGGTCACTGCTTATAAACCAGAGCGATGAGCCACGCTGCGTCTAATTTTAGGCGACAGTTAACGTGAGCGTGCTCTGTAATCTCTGACAGAACGTTTTAATTAATGTCGTTAAGCTAAACACACGGCCTGCTTCGTCATGTGCAGAGCTGTAAACAGCCAGCCAGGGTCATACAGTAACACACTGCCAACACAACACAAACGCCTGCAACAAATTGCTTTGCTAATGATGATGCTGCAGTCAGATTAACAGCCGAGCGCTTAAGCAGCTGAAAATTGTATATGATTGCTGCATTCTCTTAGGAAGGTGGAAAAAAACCAAAAATATCATCAAAATCAAATCTGGTAGTGTCGCTGTTGTCCTCTGTATTCAGTATTCACTGCGCAGCTTTTATAATGTGGAGACAGTTTGTAAAAGCATTACTGAAAGATTAGGTGGATATTTAGATTTTAGGCAAGAATAGAAATTAAAGCTGCTTTTCTATTTGATAGTCGAGTAACGGAGAAAAAGACAAAAAAACAATTCAAATTTCTTAAATTATTTTGAAAGGGATTTTTCTGGAGTCGATCTCTCTTTTTGCTAGTTTGCCACGTAGATTTGAAACAAAAATTCAGAAATTCCTCCAGCAATAGTGACGTTGTTGCTGCAGGATGGCAATTTAACCTCAAAATGACACAGGCACTCAGCAACATTGCTTTTATACAGGAATAAAACCAGAATACAACCAGGTGAGTCAAGTCCCCTGTTGCAAAGAGACGTGTTCCAGATGAGTCGCACTCATAAGCGAAGACTGACTGGAGATTTATGCTTGAATTCTACGCCGTAGCTACATCATAACCGCAAACCCCTCTGAAACCCTATGATGTAACCTGCAGCGAAACCTGACAGGCACCTCCCTAAAAATGTAACTACACATCGCGTCGACGCAGCCCACAATTATTGTAACTGGCCTGTTTTGTACCGTTGATTCCTCCTGTGCATTTCCAGCTACTTTTTCACCGCAGTTTTTGAATTTATCAGTGAGAGAATAACATCATTGTCTCAGTATAAGGATTGATAATCATAGTATCAATATAAAAACTCACAAATGACAGCAAATTCATGGAGGCAGATTGCTGAAACTATCGGAATGGATGTGAGGGAATGTACAAAGAAGTGGAAAAACTAGAGGGACAAATAACAGGACAAAAAACTGATCACAACAAAGAGTGGCGGCCCAGGACGGTTACATCACAGGCTATACAAAGATTCACCACAGAAGTCTAAACCAGGCCTGACTCAGATTGATTGCAACGTGCTGGCAACCTGTTGGCAACCTGTTTGAGAATGACTGCAGTCAGTCGGAGTTGGATGGTGATTGTTTGGAGACAGGTCGCTTCCCACCAGGTGTTCTGTGCAATCGAAAGTGGTCACCGCTGATTTGTTGCTGCAACTACTTGCATTCAGTCTCTGACAGCAAAAACACACAGTGCAATCAAATCAGTCAACCAAAAACCAGAGCACAGACTTCTTAGATGGTATATTAGTACAGCTAACCTAAAACCAAGCCATATTATTAATCAGAATCCAGACTGAACCGAGCTATAGGCTACAGTCATCCCTGATGCCTTAAGTGGACATTAGAGGAACTGCAGCTTTTGTTTTTTCCAGCCCTGGGGCTTGTCCCTTGGAAAAATCCAGCTTTTGATGGTTAGATTTAGTTTTCCACACCGGAAACTGGTAAGTGATACCAGGCGTCACACACAGCTGGTGTTTATACTTTATACAGAGAAAGAGAAAGTCCAATAATCTGTGGCACACAAAGTCACATATTTGTCTCAAAGGGCTTTACAGCCTGTACAGTACCCACTTTCTGCTCATGCCCTGAAAACAAACATGACTACATGAGTTCAAGATGAGAGGAACAGAACAAGAGAGAGGCGCCAAGCGAGCTGAGGCTGATGGAGAAGAAGTGAGAACGAGGCTAAATGGAGATGAGAGGAAGGAGGCGGAGAAGGAAAGGAGGAGGGAGCGCTTGTTTAATAATCATGGAGCTATTCTGAGCACCGCTGTCCTTTAGATGATCTCAAACCCTCGTTCTTCTTTATGTATGCGACACAGTGGGGGTGGTCTTCATTAACTCACAGACACACATAAATAATCTCCACACTTTGAAGCACCAGCTCCGCTTCAAGTCTTTCCTAATTTGAACTGTTGGACAATCGCAGCAGGCGCTGAAATCGACCAAAAAAGAAGAAGAAGAAAATGAAGAAGATCATCCAGAAAGACTAAAACTGCCTTCCCCCTCCCCAGCAGCGATTAAGTGTTTTTTGTTCCCTCTGGATCTTCAGAGTGACAGTAAAACACAGCAGAGTTGGTGGGACGTCTGCTGCCTGGAGGGTGGAATGGGACTTTTACAGTATGTGATATGCCATCGCTGTCCCCAACACATTATTAAGTCTGTTTGCAGCACACACTCATAGAGCAGATTAGGCGACTGTTGTTAAAATAACTCCATGACTCATGTTTGGTGGTTCCTTTAATGTCCTACAAATGCAATACTTTAGGCTTCACAGGCTCTTAAATTGCATTAAATTTTAATGCTACAATGGAAACTGTGATTTTCTTTTAAAGGGGGTGTCATGTAGCCTGCTTACATTTTATAATCCTTCATTTATTACTTTTCCTTGTGCTGTTTCACTTGAGTAAACATGTAGCTAACATATAATTATATTTAATAGCTCCCAAAATGAAGAATAAATCAAAACTGATATGAAGACATGCACCAGAAGCTGAAAGACAAAGAACAGAGAGAGCGAGAGAGAGAGAGAGAGAGAGGATGATTTCCCATGGAAGTTAAACACACTTAGCTGTGGTCTCTGCTGAGCTTTCGGTTTGGAGACAACGCATCATGTGCTGTAAATCAAAGGGAAGTTAAGTGTGAAAGGAAAAACCGGGATTGGACAAGAGAGTAGAAGGTACGACACAGTTAAACCACATCCACATCATCGAGGGAGGGTGATATTGTTGGGAAAAGACTTGAGGGTCTAGGACTCTTCATGAGCTGCTGCGTGTCACTCAATAGTCCAGCTAACTGAACCAATGAATGCTAACAACACAGACAGAAACAAATATTTGGTACATTTCCACAATAATAGCTAGTTGGCATTTCTTAAACATTCTAGACGGGAGTGTAATTTTCACAGCAGTGTACACTGTACAATTACACTACTTGAGGACTTAATTGTGTGCTTGTTCAATGCAGCAATACATTTAGCAACAGACTTAGACTGATGTGAGACAGCCACACCGATCAGGCACACCATAAGTACTCAAGACAGGTGAAGTAAATAACAATAATCATCGCATTAAAGTCCTGCTGGGAAACCTTCAGTTCTGGGAATCATGTAGCTCCCACTCCCCAACAGCACTGGTCTCTGTAAACACTGCTCAGGAATAACTGACAAACATACAAAAGGCTGAAGGCATTGACCCTGCTGCCAAATGCTAATGTGATAGATGATCTGCAAGATGCAAGAGAACAAGCCTGATCCACAGGACCCAAAGGATAAGGATTCTAATTTTTATTCTAAAATTGGGATCTTTGTACGTTGCGGAAAATATTAACTGCTTCTGGGAAGATCAGAAAAGATACTCAGGAAGAGGCAACAATGGCAGAAAATTAGGCATGTATGATAACAGATATGACACTGACAAAGACTAAGCTGGAGGTGGGTTGCAAAGTGGCTTGCAGAGGCAGCAGTAACTGTATGGAGGCTTAAACAGCTGAAGCGGCTTAAATATCATGCTCTCTATTTAAGGTTTGCCAATAGGCTACGTAGAGGGGTATCAACTGAGCCTTCAGCTGCTGTTAGCTGGCACTGAGGTCAGCTGATCTGCTGGGATTGCTGACTGAGACTGACTATGGCCTGCTTGAACAAATGCTATGCTCAAAATGCATTCTTTTTGCTTCTTCTGTATTATGTTTAATGTTTAATTGTCAAGCTTATGAACACATTTCCCTTAAGCCCCAAAATCTTCTATGAAAATTCCTCCATCTGCAATTAAAACAAACTGAAAGCTTAGCTCTGGTGAAACAGCGCCCCCTCTCGGCTTTGTGGAATAAAAGCGTCCAACAGAGTTCTCTAATTTCAGCTGGTGGATTATTTGAGGATGAAATGCCTAACCTGAGCTCCTGATGGGTGAAGAGTTTGCTGGCTCACATTTTCAATCAAAGCTCAACACCTCTTTTTTTTCACTTTTTACTGCACTTGAACAAAACTAAACTTTGCTGTGAAGAAATAATGAAGGGGATTTGTTCTGCACCAAAGAGGCCGAGCTGCACATCACTGTGAACAGACCACCTATAATTCCTGACAATTATTAGATTATTAATAGCAGAAATAGATTTTCCAAAATGCCAGACAGTCCCAGGCGAACGGCCTGTCTTTCTAACTGCAGCTCATTTTGCTGACTTACGGCAGCCATGCTGCTCTGTGCTGTGAGAGGAGCTGGTAATGAGAGGACAAGGAGACAACAAAAATATGAGGTTTGCTCCAAGAATCTGCAGAGGGACGTTTGGTGTTTCAGAACAGGATCAGCATATTCCACCATCTGCACACAGCAGCAACATATCTTCTGCTTCTTTTTATTCAATTAATTCATATTTATGTCCCTTGATTTCTTTAAAGCACTCTTTAAGTAAACTGATGATTCAAACAAATATATATGACTCCACAAACCTAGCTGTGTTGCATATTTCAGCTCAAAAGGGAGTCTACAGTGAGTACATACTGTAAGGATGGATTCAAATACTAATAATACAAAGGAGTTGGTAAAGGTTAAACTTTTAACACACACAAATGTAGTCTGTAATGTAAAGTAATACTGCCAAGCATAAGCCACAGTGACGCCACCCATTGGTTTGAGAAATCCAGGCTTTAAAGTGTAACATTAACATTGTGGCTGTCACTATCTTGGTTTTATGGAGCCAAAGAATTGGGCTAATCAGCTAATGCTGGCAGGCTTAGTTAGCAAGCTGCATCCATGAGTCGTACGCAAACACCTGCTAATTAATGCTCAGTAAAATCCAAATAAAATCCAAGATTTTCACTGAGCAAAACTGGAGCTCAGAGTTCTTGGACGGTCTTTTCGTACAATTAAAAACACACAGCAGCCTCCAAAAAGCACCAACAGCACAAACACGGTCCAGAGGTCCAATTTATGAAATACTCTTTTTATGGTTTATATACGCAATGTAAGGCCCACAAACACAGAGTTGAGAGGAATGCAGTAAACAGAGGGGACTTGCATTAAAACTTCATCTGCTTGATTCTGACCAGGCACGAAGTGATGAACTGGCTGCTTTTCATTCAGCTAAAGTGTCTGCAGCCTTTCATGTCTCCTGCCATGCAGTTATTAGGTTGTGAATACACTCGACCTTCATCGAATTCTTCAAAACTCTGAATGTGAACATATTTCCAAAGGAAACTTCATTACAGGCCTTCATTCTTCTTTTTTTCCTGGTTGTCAGAGTACTGAACTGACCTTAGCAGTAATTTAGTGATTAGATTGACTCTTTGAAGTATTAATGAAAGCATGAATCTTCACAATATGCAGCTTTACCTTGTGACACGTCTACTCGTTAATGATGCCAACCATCAAATGGATATATTATTTTTGAAAATTATATTCTGAAGTCACCCATTCTCCTCAGGACTGCCTTTAAATACAGATAAACATCTGGCAGTGGGTGATGACAGAGGATTCTTTGGACCCTGGGAGGTGAAGGGTTGGGTCCTCAGGTGACTGGGTTTGTTCTGGCACATCTTGCTTGATCATAAAGAGATCTGGGGAAGCCGGGTCAACATTTTCCCTTTCGTTGTGCTGCTTGAGCCATTCCTAAGCAGTTTCTGTGTATTACCCAGGGACTTTTGCCACCATAAGAAGGTCTATTCTTGGTCTTCAATCCTGTTTACACGGGGGTCCAGGTAACATCCACATAGATGCCAGGACACAAGGTCTCCAAGCTTCACACTGCACTGCAATGTGTCACTTAATTTAATGTTGCAACTGATTGGTGTAAATATAATTTCCAGGAAGTGGCAAATAATGAAGAAAAGGCTCATGAAGACTGCATCATTGTTCTGACTGGTTGGATTTTGTAGGCGAGCTGGTGTTTGGGCTCGAATCAGTGACTTTTAGTTAGGTTTTCAGTCTCTGAAGAGGAGGTTTCAATTTAAAACAGACTACCTGATGAAGTGAAGCTTAAATCAAATCCCTGTCAATTCAGAAATCCTCAGAAACACTTCACATAGTGTTCACTTCACATCCACTTTCTGTCTTAACGTCGTGCTCTCCTCCCCATGGAGGTCAACGTGGCGGATAAATCTCTTCTTCACTCACAGTGCTGCTGCTCATGCATTATTCCCGTCCTCTCGGCTTCTTTCCTTTTCCTCAAATGTCAGGCCTCTTTTCCCCCCTCCTGTCATCCAAAAGGCTGCGCCGGCTATATTTCTCTAACTCACTCCCCCGTGGACAGCAGAGTGAAATGCCAGCGTTTGCTACCATTTCTCACTTCCCCCTCAACCCTTTACCTCGACCCCCCCCCCCCCCCCCCCCCCCACCCCTTTTTTTTTTTTTTTTTTCCCCCCCCCCCCCCCCCCCCCCCCCCCCCCTTTTTTTTTTTCCCCCCCCCCCCCCCCCCCCCTTTTTTTTTTTTTTTGGGAAAAAAAAATTTTTTTTTTTT
>VUQS01024808.1:7352-24853 GCA_015108495.1 Heterochromis multidens | reverse complement strand
CGACAATGCCCGGCCTCATGTGATGATAGTATGCAGGCAGTTCCTGGAGGATGAAGGAATTGATACCACTGACTGGCCCCCATGCTCGCCTGACCTAAATCCAGTATGGGACATTATGTTTTGGTCCATCCAACGCTGCCAGGTTGCACCTCAGACTGTCCAGGAGCTCAATGATACCCTGGTCCAAATCATCTGTCGTCTCATTATGAGCATGCCTTGACCTTGTTTGTATGGCACATGGGGGCCATACAAACTACTGAGTAGCATTTTGAGCTGCTACAATGAAATTTTGGCAAAATGGACTGGCCTGCTGCATCATTTTTTTGTTTTGATTTGTCTTTGAATTTGGCCCTCTGTAGATTCATAATTTTCATTTCCATCAAACAATGTGGCATCCTTTCATTCCTAACACATTATCCAGTCCATATCAGTATAGGTATCCAGCATGATTTTTTTCCTACTGAGATCTGATGTGTTTTCTAAGTGTTCCTTTAATTTTTGTGAGTTTAGTTTTAATTAAACTGTTTCTATAGCTGATAATTTTTTAAACATAATTTTTAATGGTGAAAGAACAACAAACCAAAACAAACAACAAAATCTGGCAGTGTACAAGCTAAAAGTCAAGCCATATGGAACAAAACATTGTACAGCTATGTGGCTAAACAACAGCGAAAAAACTGTGACAAGAAAAAATATCATCTGAACATTAATTTAAAAGACAATGAGAGAAAAAAATGGACAAAAGGGTTCATTTGAAAATCACCACGATGAACCAGTAATTCTATTTTTAGCTTTAACATATCAAATAGAAACATACAAGAGTGTGTAAATACACACATGCACAAACATGCACACTGTGTAACCACTTCACCTCTGTGGTCAGCAGGGTGATGAGACAGGAGAGCGCAGCTGAGGGGAGGTTATAATGGTGTAGCCTCAGTGGTAATGCATTTTATTTATGACGGGCGCCTCAGGATTGCAACCTACCTGCACTCAGAAGCTTATCAGCAGAGGCGCCTGGACTAACGACACATGGACAACAACCACATAACTGTCACAGGCAATTACAAAGGAAACAGTGGGAATATAATGAGGAACTGAGTTTTATTCTCCAGGTGAGTGTGGGTGCCTATTCAGGCTCACAGTAATTCCAGCATCACAGAACATCAACACAAATTAAGGATTTACACAATAAATGTCTGAATTATCAAATATTTGAACTGTTGGAAGTGTTGAAAACATAAGCTGTCTGTTGTACATATTTTGGTCTTCATCCTCTGTGCTATAGTAAACTAATGGACACTAAACATCAGCCATTAAAGGTTCGGAGTCTCAACAAAGTCTCTGTGCAAGATAGGGTCCTTTAAACACAAATGGCAAGGGTTCAAAAATATTTGGACAGATACACATGAAGTCGAACAAAATCATCATATTTAATATTTTGCAAAAACTCCTTTGCAGCCAACCATATCAAATAAATGCACAGCATTAAATATTTAATGGCAGAATTAAATACATCTCCTCTTTGCTCCAACCTCTTATTGCCCAAGAGAAAATTATACAGACGTTTCCTTGTGATCTATTTTCAGCCACTGGATGGTATAAAAGTGGAGATGATAGATTCTACTACTTCTAGAATACACCATTGGCATCAAAGGAACTGCATTGTGCTGGTTTGAACTGTATTATGATAGATTGCAGTCTGTTCATGTAAACAAAGAGTATTCCTCACACACAAAAGTTATGTAGTTCCACAGGGACTGATACTTTTTATGTTATACATGCTTCTCAATATTATTAGAAAACACTGCATACATTTTCATTGCTATGAAATAAATCAATTAATTAAACTACAGGCATGTCTTAAAAACATAAAGGCCTGGATGACCTGTAATTTGCTACTTCTAAATGCTGGCAAAACTGAGGTTAGTGTATTTGGCCCTAAAAATCTTAGAAACATGTTTTTTTAAGAGCAGAGGTGGGAAGTAACGAAGTACAAATACTTAGTTACTGTAGTAGAATTTTCAGGTATCTGTACTTTACTTGAATATTTATTTTTCTGAAAACTTTTTACTTTTACTCCCTACATTTTAACACAAATATCTGTACTTTCTACTCCTTACATTTTCAAAACAGGCTCATTACTTTTGATTCAACACATTTGAGGGGAGTTATTATATCATCACTCCGCGCCTTCGAACGTCAAACTGATTTCAGTCTGAACAGTAACACATGAAAGTCAGTCCTATTGGTGTATCAGTCACCAGGGCTATCGCATACAAAGAGATGAAAGAGGGAAAACCACATAATTTATGCATCATTTCTAGCGCCATAGTCAGGGGTTAAAGTGGGCCGGTGTTTTTTTGGCACAACACTGGAACGAGTGCAGATCTCCATAAGTTGTGGTCGCTGTACTTTGGTATCTAGCTAGACCTACAGAAGAGGAGCGAGCATAAAGGGAGTAACGCTTTTTAAGTGGCAGGTAATTTCAAATGCAACGTTTCTATCAGCTCAACAAATATCAGCAAACACACAAACTGTTTGTGTGTAGTTTGTCTCACAGTGTGTCTGCTAGCTAAAGGTCCAACTGCTGTATTTCCAGGGAGAGAAAAGAATGAGAGCTAACTTCAGGAGAAAGATAAGAAAGACAGGAAAGGAGAGGAAGAAGAGAGGTTATGTTTAGGAAAGACAGGACAGGAGAGGAAGAAGAGAGGTTATGTTTAAAGGTAAGGACTGCTTAGTGGTATTTGATAAAGTGGAGATTTAAAGCTTACATGTAAGTCCTCATTTTTAAAAATTAGATATGGGATCTGTATATGATGTGAAGTTGTGATTTTTCATATTGTGAAGCATCCTGCAAAACAAACTGAGGTATACTAGCTTTGTGTTATTTAAAGGGTGCATGAAAATACTCTGCAGGTTAGTGCAGGATAAACAGGTTAGTTTGTACTGTGATGGATTTAAAGTAAAGAACAGTGTGTGACTGATGCACAGCAGCTGTGGTGTTCATGGTCAGAGACAGGTTACATTAAGTGTAGCAGAGATGAATTTGAATTTAAGCTGATGATGCTTAGATTCATTCACTGGATTCCACCTTCATACCAACTTTATAGCGTCTAGTATAAAGACAGTATAAACAATATATTGTCAGTGTAGAGGATGGAAATCAGCCAAGTCAACTCATGAAACATCTGCTTACATCTGGTTGAATTCAGCTGTGTAAATCCACAAAGAGCAGTAAACCTCAGAGCAGCAGCAGCAGGTCAGCTGATCACAGCCTGTACACTAAGAAAATCTACTGGAGCTCACAATAGAAATTATTGTGAGTTGTGATTCTTTGCTCCATGCTGGGCCACTATAACCCATTTTAGGGTTCCCCCACCTGCTGAATCCCACCTTAAACCCGTGACTGCGCTCATTTTTGTATTTAGGTTTGGAGGCAAAGTCACCCTCTATAATGTAGGCAACAGAAAAAAGAGCTGTTTTTAAAAATTCTCCTTCTTTTTCTCTGCTCATTTTCCACATAACCGATTCAAGCTGTGTACATTCATTAGAATTAAAATTTAGACTGAAATAAAGTTTTTATTCCCAAGTACTAATATAATTTTATTATGTTAATATAGCACAATGTTCAGTTAGCTTTGCACAAAAATAGTTACCAGCTACTTTTACTTTTACTACATTTCAGAGCCTGTACTTTTTCACTCCTACTTTAGTAAAGAAGTTGAATCAGCACTTCAACTTTTACCGGAGTATTTTTTAACACAAGTATCTGTACTTCTACTTAAGTACAGAATGTCTGTACTTTTGCCACCTCTGCTAACAAGTTACTTACTCTGGATGGCATTACCTTGACCTCCAACAACACTGAATCTTGGAAACATTTTTGACCAGGATTTGTCCTTCAGTGAGCACACTAAACAAATATCTGGGCCTTGTTTCATCTGCTCAGTATCGCTAAAGTTAGAAACATTTTCAGCGCATTTTCTTAACTGCTTGTCCAGTTCAGGGTCATCGGAGGCAGTTGCTGGAGCCAATCCCAGGTTTCATAGGCCAAGTGGCAGAGTGCACCCTGGACAGGTTGTCAGTCTGTCTCAGGGCTAACACAGTCACATTCACACCTATGGCCAATTTAGAATCACCTAATTAACCCACTGTAGGCACATGGACAACATGCAAACTCCACACAGAAAGGTCCCAGCTGGCTGGTGGATTCAAACCCATGACCTTTTTGCTATGAGGCAACAGTGCTAACCACTGCACCACTCTACTGCCAGAGCACAGCAGAGCGATGCCGCAAAGCTGGTTTGTGCCTTTTTTACTATAGTAATTTTCTATTATTAGGTTGTTCTAAAAGCTCACTGAAAAGCTTCCAGTTAATCCAAAATGCTGCAGTGTGAGTACTAGCAGGGACTAGAAAAGAGTTCATATTTCTCCCACACTGGCTTGTCTTCATTCACTCCCTGTTAAATCCAGAATTGAATTTTAAAACCCTTCTTCCCACATATAACGTCCTGAATGATACGCCTCTTAAATACCTTTTAGTATCCTATTATTCCAGCAAAGCACTTCGCTGTCAGACTGCAGGCTTACTTGTGGTTCCTAGAGTTTACAAAAGTAGAATGGGAGGCAGAGCCTTCGGACATCAGGCCCCTCTCCCGTGGATCCAGCTCCCAGTTTTGAATCGGGAGATTGACACCCTACATTTAAACTTAGGCTTAAAACTTTCCTTTTTGATAAAACTTATAATTAGGGCTGGATCAGGTAACCCTGAACTTAGTTATGCTGCTATGGGCTCAGGCTGCTGGAGAACTTCCCATGATGCACTTAGCATTTATTCTCCAGTCTGATGCATTTATATGCCACTAATACATGTAACTTTTGTCATCTCCCTCCCATAATTTCTGTTTTTTCTTTGGCATCTCTGTGCTCTCCCTTTCTCTGTGCTTATCCCCCAAATTGTCAAATTGAACTTGATCTCTCATAACCCAGTGCACCTTCATACCCTTAAAAAATAATTCCTGTCAACTTTCTAGAATGCATTCCAATGCTGTATGTTGTGTTTGTGGACCATGTTCCTGTTGTGTGTCTGATAAATAATCTATTTCTTCTCCACAGTAATGTAGGTGAAGGAAATCACAAGTGAACAATAAATAATAAATGTGCATGTCCTAGCTTTATAATAGACTTTAAGTTCCTTTTCCTGGTTTCCAAATTACCAACTGAATAACTGCCTGAATACATGTCAGGTGATGCTCCTCTTCCTGTTACACTAGGCTGTAATAAGACCTATGGAGAGGCAGGTTTGGTGTGTTTGGCTCTCACAAAGCGGCTTGCCAGAGGACCTGAGGGCATCAGAATCTGTGAGCAGTTTCAAATAAAATCTGTGAAAAAGCATTTCAGCCCGAGATTTATATATTCAGTCAAATCCGAATTAATTTGCCGTGCAATTTTACCTGAACGGTGATACATAAAAAGATTAATTTACTTTGATTTAATGTTTTACCATTTAGAACTGTGTGGGAAAAACAGGATATGATAGGAAAGGTTTTAGGCATTTAAGGATCAGCTCCTCTGCTCACCTTTGTCTGAATAGCGCAGGGCACATACACACTGGAAAACTAAAGCAGCTAAATCAATTAAAATCCCATTAAAGTCAGCACCATTATTGAGGTCATTACCAAGGGGGAGAGACGCCTGATGATGATGGTGGATCAAACAAGATCTAATTAATTCATTTATTCATTAACACGCTGCTCTCATGCAAGCATGGTTAGTGCAATGTAATGAAAATGGAGAGAGAGACAGAGAGAGAGAGTCAGACATCAAGTGCAGCGTCTCAGCAGAAACATCAAAACTTGACATGAGAAGGAAAACATGAATATGAAATATGAAACACAACATCAAAGGCAAGTTATTGCCAGTATAGGCCATTGGCTGCTTTTCAAAGGACACTGAAACACATGAACATTTTCTGGCACTGCATTGAATGTCTGCTTTCGGCTCTGTTATGCACACACACACTAGGTGTCAGTCTGGTTGCAGCAAGAGACAGACAGGGGGAAGACAAAGAGGAAACTGCAAGACCAGGGAAAGGAGCAAACTACACAGCCTGTTTCTCTGCTTCATCTCACACCAGTGGAGCTGTGATTAGGGAGCAGCAGACAACGATGGGTATTGATCCTTTCTCAGATGGCCCAGGGACCAGAGGCCAAGAAAATGACAGAAACATGCTATGTTGCTTCCTCAGCCTGGAGAAGTGGGTATGTGGGGGGTGGGGGGTGTCTATATATAAATGGGATTTAAAACAGATAATAATGTTAAAAAAAATATTAGGAAGGACAAAAATAATTTATGTGCTTTTAGATGTTTAGTTTTATTCATTCATTTTGAATGGGAGATATTATCTCAGCCTTCTCTCTTACTTACCATCTTTTACAACCTCCTCTCTTCTCTCCTTTCACACACCACACTCCCCAGCAATCAATACATGTTGGATTAAATGAAATATGAAATCTTTACACTGGTGGGCAAGATAGGATACCATGAGATTTTTTTTTTTTTTTCTGGAGTTTGCTTTGCCTCAGTCATGTCTTCAACTGGATGATTTTCATTGCTGTGATCTGAAACACTTCCATTTCTCAACATCGAGTAGTATTTGATTCACAGTTAAGCTGAGATGTAGAGGTTTGACTAGAGCTGTGTGGAGTGTGGATGCCAGGTCAGAGGGTGAGGCAGACAGAAACAGAGCTTAGATGAAGAAGAACAGACGAGCTGATTGGATGTGACAGGAGCAGTGTCCTCCTCCACTGCAGCACAAAGTGCCCCAAATGAAAATCTATATGGCACAATGCTGGCAGCAGACCTTCACGGTCTGGAAGAGACCAGTGGACAGTCAAAACATTAGTGAAGTTAACGTTAGTGCAGTAACACACATGCAAACAATAATGGTATTTCTGTAACGAGACAATAGTGAAAATAAAAACAAATGCTGATAGCCATAGCCCCATCTTGCCCATCCTGGTCTGATTCTTCTTTGTCATCCTCATCCCTGATTTGCTTTTCTCTTCAAAAAGTGTATGAATTGCAGCGTAGTCAAGACTTTAATTTAGCCTGTGGCAGCTGCTGACGGGGCTTATTTAAGTTCATCCAAGTTAGCTGCTTTATTTTAGGGAACCAGTCTCTCTCATTTGGTGTCAAAGTCATTTTCTTCTTCAGGTACACCACAGTCTCAGCTTCACTTTCTGAAAATGTTTCTTCCTCTCTAGTTGTTTTGACTTCCCAGTCCAAAAATTGGTAATAAGACTTCAGCTGACATTCCAGTTGTCCTTTCATCCAAATCTTACTTTCATGGCACATGGATGATTGGGGTTACTCAGAGATTTTGAGTTACGGTCATCTGGAGTTTAATATTACATATTTCATTTGTCCCTTTGAGTCTTTACCCTTTTCTGTCTTGGCAGTTTCCAACCCCGCCAGTGAATTTGACTGGATTTACTTACCCCTCAGGTTCATTCTTTCCAACTCTTTCCCTCACTGATGTCACAACACAGTTCATCAGATCAAAGCAGCAGGTCAGAGCAAGGGGTTTTACTGCTTTTACTGCTTCCCCGTTCCATCTTTAAGATTGAAATACTCATCTCCAAACAACTCTCACAGCAAAATGTGTGGTAGCGACATGAGTCCACAGTGCAAAAGGTGTTATTTTCAAAATAAAGGCTCTAAAATTATACAATGCCTGCCATTTTTCAGCCTATTCTATTTTAGTGTGTCAACGTAACTTTTAGGGCCGATCATATTGTCTATTTAAGTTATTTCTTATATAAAACAAGCAAGCCCACATTGAAAACATTCCTCACAAATGTATTTTCATGCACTGTAATCTCACTATGGCCCCAACCATAAGCTTACTGTGGCAGTGTTGCCTGCTAGGAGGTTTAGGTCCTGGCAAGGCAACAAGGCTAGCTGTTCAATCTTCGCACACAAAATGAGTGGAAACGATAAATCCTGAAAAGGGAATGTTTTTAAAAAAGACCAAGAAACAACAGAACTAATGTTACACAAAAATCACTTCATCAATCATTCATATAATTTTCAAAACAGTCCATGTGCACTCACAGGAAGAACCTTGGGAAAGCTCATAGGAGTCATGCTTAGTGCTCTGTTAAACCTTATTTCCTTTTCAAATTTGAATAAACAGGTTAAAAAAAAATTCTATCAAAAATGCATTTTATCATAGCCACTAAAAAATTAATGATCCCTTTTAAAAAAAAAATTTTCTGCTAATTTGAATCTGCTCAAACACGCATTGATATCACGTTTTATTCTGATCCCTACACATACTTTTGCATTATGTATTTTCTCTTTAGTCACTATTTGCATTCTCTTTCATTTCACCCCCTCCAAGCTACTGCTTCAGTATCTTCAGGTCAGACTTTGAATTAGCTTTTTGTCTGCTCTTTTCCAAACCTTTTCCTACTGTCACCTCGCAAAAAAAGTCTGTTTCCTCAGTCTTTTAAAATAATCCTTGCAGAATTAATTTCTCTTCCAAGAATATTCATGACATTTATTCTGGATTACCTCCTCTGCCACAACTGCTGTGCAAGGTGTTTCTTCCATCAGGCTCCAAAAAGTGAGACACTGATTATCTCTGATTCTTCTGAAAAGTCTCTTAATCTTGAACAGTAGGGACCAAATCAAGTTAGTAACAGTGCACATCATGATGTATAATTTTATTATCAATTTTGCTTTTTGGCCTTCATCTAACAGCACTTATTATTAAGCTACAAGCTGGCTTATGTTATGGTCCTGTGTATTTAATTAATCACCAGTTTGATATGTCTGATAAATATAGATGTTTCTCAGTTGGCTTGCATTTATCAACACAAGTTTAGATTGCAGGGGGTGCCTTGTTTACTGTGCCACATCTGTCAGGAAGGCTTCCATCTCCCAGTTCATATTATCCAGAAGATGATGGAGCTATTTTAATTTATCCATTTGCTGGACTACAATATTGAATAGCGGCTCACAAAAAATCTTTTAATTTGAGCTTCCCATTTAGCCTAGCCTCTTTTGTTGCAATACTATTGCATTCTCGGGCATGAAACTGTTAAAATGATGGGGTAGGCGACACATTTTCCAGTTTGAAAGTCACTGCCGACTCTGGATTCTTGTGTCTGATTGTTAAATATTTCAAACATGCTGCCTCAGTGTCAGCGCGAAGAATATTTACGTTCAGCCATTTGTTAGTCACTGGAAACCTCAGTTCTGACCACTGGCCACACCATCTTGCACTGCAAACACAGCGAGCAGGCATGAAGCAGCAAACAGAGTGCTGGGCAGGGAGATAACATTTGTCAAATATGTTTGTTTGGCAGTGTTAAGATGTTTTTTTATAACCACACCAGATTACTGACACTGAAGTCACCCTGAAGTCAGGCTTCCATGTTAAAACTTGGATGCAGTTTGCATGTGTATGTTTGTGTGTGTCCATGCCCATCTATGCTTGCTCACAGTACTAGTGGTGTCAAAAAAAAGTGTCATTCAGTGATTTATGATGAATTCTGTCTCTAATTCATTATTTTTTCTGTCCACTTCACTATATCAAGCATAACTTCCTCTAAAAAGATTTAAAGTATGCATTAGACACACACTTTTTCACTTCATGTTCTTCTAAATACCAGTTTGTGTGTGGGGAAAAAGCATACGCACAATTTTTGTGTGTACACATCGTTTATACATCCAGCCCCTGGTGTTGAGGAGAGCTCTCTGCATGCCTTATTTCCTCTACGAGCTATTTTTGCCAGACATGAATCACAGGTACAGCTGTTAAAGCAAAGGCCTTCTCTCTACACACCCAACCACACACACACACACACACACATACCTACACACACACACTACTTACACTGTAGAAAATGGAGGAGCCTTTGGTTAATATGCCGTAAACACAAAGTGAGTAAGTACACTCTATCTGAGCTACTTGATTAACAGCTGACATGAGAGGAGGAAGCAGCAGAGCGGGAAGCAAAATAGTGGTGCATGAGTGAATGGCAACTGGAGGGAAAAAAAAAAAACAAGGAAGGTGAAGGTGAAGGAGCAAGATGAGTGAATGTGGAGAGTAAGAGATATAAGACAGAGGGCACAGAACCAAGAGGGATTGGAGAGAGGATATGGCGGAGTTAGAGAGGGATATGTGCATTAAAGAGCTGGAAATTGAAAATGGACTCTGAGTGGCACTACTGTTTGTGGACATCTCATGTCTCCCCTTTGTTACACACACACACTCCTCTACACACACACACACACATACATAGACAGCCTCCACGGTCAGGCCAAGTCCAACGGTGGCTAAGGTTGCTATGGCAACATTCCACAGGAACGGTAATTACAATTAACATCCCATCTAAATGACCACCTCTCTCTCTTCACCCCCTTCCATCTCTTGGGTAATTATAGACTTCAGCTCAGCTCACCCAAGCACTGTGGTTGGCCTCTTTTTATTTTACTGCTAAATAACCCTGTCGGGAAACAATAGAGGCAAAAAGAATTATTTTCTTCAAGGCTAAAAGGCCATTTCATTACAATAATGTAGCAATGTTATCGCAGCATTAAAATCAATATGCACTTCACATTTGTGCAGTGAACTGGTCAGGGGAACAACTTTTCTATTCATGCAGCAGCGGAGGACTGCTGAGAGCATGTTTAGAACTTTCATTACATAAATATTAGCTGAAGGATGCAGTGTTACTGCAGACTGAAGCAGCAGTTAAAGTGCTCAGATACAAAGGTGTTTGGTACTGCTGCCTCTTATCTCTCTATCGTGGGACAAAGAAAGAAAAATAAGATGTGAAGAAGAAAGGCTATAAGTGCTAGAAAAGCACCGAAAGCAATAGACTCTCGCTAAGCTGAAAGGGAGCGTTGTCAAATAGCACTCTGTCATGGTGTCACAGCCCATGCAGAGGGAGATGGAGACAGAAGGAGTGAGAGTGAAACTGTGGTAGAAAAGAGAGAAGGGAAAGACGGCAGAGTGGCAAAAGAAGTCAGGGCTTTATGGCTCACTGTCGCAATTTTAAAGACATGAATTAAATGAAAGCAAAATGGCATGTTTACAGTGTGTGTAACACGTTGCAGTTTTTTGTTTAATTCACACCATTGAAATGAATTAAATGAAACCAATTGAGCCAATCCAAGAGTAATCTAGATTTTTTTTTGTTATTGTTTAAACAGATGAAGTGGAAAACACAGAAAGTAAAAATGAGAAAATCAAGTAATTTTTTTTTTAATCTTCAAAAATCAAATTCTAAAGCAACAACCCAGCAACTAAAGCACAGTGAGCGATTAGAAAATTTAAATCAGAAAAAAATATTTATTGGTAAAGTAATCACAAAACATAAATGATTACAATCCCGTTTTAAAAATGTTATTCCATTAATTTGGCAAACTGAACAAAGAACTGTAAAGCATTACTATAACCAACAACAAAATCTACATGTAACTCAGGTCTATTGACTCTTGTGCTTTTTTAAATTTTGATCCCAGATGACACAAGGAATTCAGATTGTCACGCATCCCAGTCCCACTGGGAATACATTATTGCTCCACTTTTTTAAGAAGTCATACAACAGTAGTGCAGATACACCTCTAGAGTAGGAAACTTCTGCAAAGATGGAACTGTGAATTCACAATCAAGTAGTAAAACATCAATTAGGACATAATCAAAGCATAAACAGTAAAGAGAAACAATTGCTGTAGATTTAAATGGACATGAATGAGCATACAATGAGCCTTTGAATGGGGAAATGCATATAGAAAGTGCATGATTAAAATAAATAGTGGGAGGGGTAACATGTCTGAGTGGGTGATGAAAGAAATATATATGGAGGATTAGGACTGTCTGTTATACGGGTAATGATATGGCAGACAAAAGAAGTGAAAATAAAAGGCTTAAGCGAGGATAAGGGTGTAAAAGAAAGAACAGGATGAGGGCTTAGAAAATAGGAAATAAAAGGGGGAAGTGCAAAGAAAAAGGCACTGCTGGTTAAGAAAGTCACTCTCATCTCTTTAATCCGTCTCTGGACACTCTTCTTAATTGTGTCCACATTACCTGAGGGAATCAGGTGTCTGAGAAACAGAAAAAGCGCCATCCTGTCCGCACTTCCAACCACTACTGCCCACTCCATCCCCCCATCCTCCATCAGCAATTCTCTGGGTCATTATTTCATCCCACAGCCCCAGCACCCCAGACGGTCAAATCATCTCGACAATAGATGGAAGAGTCAGGGAGCCTGTCCTGTTGTGTTATTCCTGTCCAGTCCAGTGAGTTTGATCATCGCTAAATCCTCAATCCTTCCATCTTTCCATCCCTGGGCATCTCAGAGAGGAATACAACAAGAAAGCAGGACTCTGGAGGAATACAAACTAAATGGCTATCTAGTGGCACAACAATCACTGAATTTCACTGAATGTAATACTTGGTTTTGCAAAATGGTGCAGTAGGGTATTCTTCTAACCAGCTAGACTGTCTATTTGAATTCCATCATATTAGACAATAAAGCAAAGAATATGATGGTAAATTACATAAGTAATGAAAGAAGCTGAAATGAAAGATTTCTGCTGCCATGCTTTTGTGCTTGGACAAAAAAAAAGAAAACAGTACAGCATGTACCACTCATGCAGCCACAGGCTAAACTGGAATCCTCATCCTCTGCTGCTAAGGTCACCCAGTCAGAACATAAATGACAGATTGTTGAAGTGTTTTGCAGTGCCAATGTTATAATCCTAACTCAAAACTAATAGACTAATGGGCATGAACGCACATACTACTACCAGAGCAGATTGTTATTTTAGTCTAGGTGTATGACACTCATCACATTTGGAGGTTCTGTAACACCGAATTAATACACAGGAGGGGCTTTCAGCTGCACAATACCAAATAAAGCTGTTTGTCAGCTATATTCCATGTCTGTGTAACACAGGCTGAATTTGACAGTCGTACAATTAAAGCATGGACAGGGCACTTTTTTTTTTCTTCAATAGTATAGGGAACCCCTTAGCCTCTTGAGGCAATGGGAAATGTTTCATAGTTTCCTTTGTAGACAGTTGTCCTGTTTTTTTTAAGACTTCTTGTCTGTAATTGCTTATAAAGCCAGATGATTTTCAGAAGCTAAATTCTCTTTAGATCATAGCTCTGTTTTCAAGATTACATTGGCAAATGCAATCCCTGTTTTGCTTGCCATATGATCAGTTTCCAGCATGCAACTAGAGTCTGCTCAAGCATGACTGGTCAATTCAGCTAGAACAAGTGGAAGGATACCAGGAAGCTTCCAGTACCTAAAACCCTGTGCTATGCCTGCAGATTTTACATTTTCATATCCACAAATTTCTTTATAGAGATAAAAGTAGACAGAGCCTTTTAAAGAGAGACTTAGATATGCTGGGACTTTAGACCAGGGACTGCATAGTCAACAGTGCTTACAAATATTAGTAGATTATTTGTTAAAAGGAGGAAGAAAGTAACTAGAATTTTCAAAGACAAATGAAGTAAACATCATTTTATTGAATTCTTAATTAAATAGCACAAAATAAGGAAGTCATTTCACTCACATTAAAACATCAGACTGGTTGGTGTCTTCAGTCACAAGGTAACTGTGATATTGTCAACTACATTACAACCTTGGTTGCCTCAATGGTTACTTTATCTTCTCTTATATGTGTGCAAGTCATGTACAGAAATGTGATATAACAAATTAAAGTCAGTGTCTCTCACTATACCAGCTAAAAGCAAAGTTCACACCAATTTACTTCAGGTAAAATGTCAAAACAGGTCTGCATCATGGTTTTTGAGTATGTGTGTTTGTGCTTGTGTGCACTGAAAACAAAGGAGAGGAGCCAACAGTGTTTCCAAAGAGCATTGATTTTTTTTTTTTCTCCAGCCTGCTTCAGCCTCCTTTGACATTTCACAGACACTGTACAGCCCAGAGCCAATACACAGGGTGATGAAAGCCAATGTGGCCTTGTGACCTCTGAACTCTGTGTGCTGGGTGTCTCAGCAGTGACTGCAGTATCATGGGAACCTGCTCTACTCTGATATCTCAGTCACTGCTCTATTTGATCTATTCTTGATTTAGATTTTCATCTCATCTGCTCTTCTTTCCACCTCAGTGTGTAGAGGCTATACTGTTTTACTCTCCACTCTTTTCACTTCTGTTCTGTTCTGCTGTATACTGAAGCTCTCCCATTCTTCCGTTGTGCTCTTCTCTGCCCTGAACTGCCCTGCTTTGCTTCTTCACGCTCTGTTCCCTGCCCTCTTTCCTTCATACAACGCTCCCCTGAATTAGGTTCAGCTGCGGGATCTGAGGATGAGGACACCAAAGCCCCAAAGACTGTTCAAAAATCACAGAGCGTGAACTTGTAGAGAAAACACACACTATCCTCTCACAGTACAGTTACTCACATACATGCACCTTAAGTGTCATTTTGGGTTTGTATTAGAAAACTGAGGTTTTTATATTTGTTTGCTTGAGGACTTCAGAATTAAAATTCTTTCTGAGATTAATACATTTTTGCAGCTTTTGTGAATCTGATCGCTCTAAGTAATTTAGAACGTTACTCACTATTATTTAGCAGGTGTTTGTGTGTGTGTGCAATGCACTGACAGTCTGTGCATGCACCTTGCTGACAAAGCTTGTTTTGTTACCTGATAATTTAGTGCTACACCATCTAAACATCACTTATTTCTCCAATAGCCAAATTGGAGAAATAAGTGGAATGATGTCACGGTGGTTATGCCCATCTTTTAAATACAGTCTATGTTGCAAACTATTCTAAGGATTGTCCAGAAATTTGTACAGCCATTCATGCTTTTCAGATGATAGATCCTAATGATACTGCTGACTCCCTCACTTTAATGTTGAACACCACTAAGCTGAGATTTTTGGTTTTCATGAAAACTGGGTTGACAAATACTGAATAAATTTGCATAAAATTGGTCAGACAGTCATGTTCTTTCCAGGCTGATTCGCAAAAAAATTGATGTACCCTCTTTAACTAATGCCAGCATCGGCTAAAAATGTGTGATTTTTTACCATTTAAAACTTCCAAAAACAAATGGTACTACTACAGTATCAGGATCAGTTAAAACCCCATTTATCTGGTCAGAAATGTACCTGAAACATACACCCAACACAATCTGGGAATTTTGCAGACACAAGCTGATTTGACCCATGAGGTTCCTGAAATGAAGTCATTTTTTTTACTAAAAGTGCTGAGAGCAGATATTTTGTGCTGATATTCAATTTTTGTCAGTCTGACATTTTTCAACCAAGAAATTTCAGCCATTCACAGTCATGGTGACAAGTTTCTGAAATAGCACTTTGACCTTCACTGAGCTTGTAGGCTTAAGTGAAACCCAAGAATATGAAATTATCTTAGGAGTGACACTTTTTAAGGCAGGAAATTAATACACTCATCCACATAATGGATAAACTGACAGGCCAGAAAATCTGAGAGAAAGAAAGTTAATAACCTACCAACCTATTAAGGGCATACGCACATTTTCACAATGAGAGATGTTAGTTCTAACCACACAAAGTAAGCAGAGTATTTGAGCAATATAAAAGAATGTTTGATTATTTCCTTTCCTTATTTCAACTGTGATTAAACAAACTTCAAGACATAATGGAGGAAAAAAAAAATACTAAAGACAGATTTTTAAAGGTGCATCCAAACATCTCCCTCCAAAAATCCTCTCCCATCCAGAGACTTAAAACAGCCATGTTGTGTAAAAGACTGTAGTAGAAAGATCCTGGTTTGGACTCAATCACTACCTTCCTTGGAAAGTATAAAATATAAATATAAATAAAAATAATCATTTTCTTTTCTTAGCGCATTTAACATGATGTAACTTTAAAGAAGAGGAGACTAAAATGATGGTTTTTTTAAAACAAATTTTTAATGCTGTGGGTGCGTGTATATATATCTACTTGAATATATAAATAGATAACTGTGTGCAGTGAATTTTACATGATTTGCAAAGTACTGCATTGTTTGGTTAATTTAAAAAAAAAATCTGATTTATTTAAAAAAAAAAATTCAATAAATCAAACTAAACCCTGTGTCTGTGGTCTTTTTAGTATTACACACAAATATGAATCTCCTAAATACAGTGTGTTATTTTCAACATTTAAAATTTTCAATAATTATGTAAGTTCTTAATTTTGTTTTTCAACTTCAGTATTAACATTAAATTACTACAGACTAAATTACAGCAGGTGAAATAAAAAACTTTTTTTGTAAACTAAGGCTGTTGACAATATTAGCATGAAACTGAAAAGGTCAATATTTTTAAACTATGGTTTACATATAATTTACATAATTAATAGTGTTAACAAGCTGGTGTAAATAAAAGTTTTAGTCACCTGCCATAATGACAACAGCTTATGACTCTTGCACCTATATAAGTCATAAATATAATGACACTTTCAGATGCCATTAATAAATCTTAGTATTGAACAGTGTTAAATAGTTTCAGAAATCATTTTATAATCATAAGTTATCCTATGTAAGTTATTGGTTTAACTGTAAAGTTTGCAATATGGTTTGAAAAGCAGTAAGTACTGAAAAATGCTTAATTACTGGGCACTTTTGGAGAGTTATGGTCAAAGAAAAAAAACCCCATAGTTTTTCTCATCTGTATTCTCTCAGCTCTAGGTTTAACAGGGTGACAAAAGCCTCACCACCAGGGTTCCATCAATGTTTTGGACATATTTCTCTCTCAGAAAGTTTGATAGCACTTTATAATATGGCTGCCAACAGGACTGTAAGAAAACTATGAAACACTGGATTGATGTGAATAAAAAAAGACTTCAGTAGAATAATTTGGTTTGTATTTATATGCAAACAAAATTAAAAACAACAGAATTAACAATAAACTGTTCTTATTATCTATGAATATTTTTATTTATACTTTTTTATTTGTACAGTTTAGTTATTCCTTTGCTTTCTTTTTGTGCTTTCTTATTTTGCTGCTCCTCTTTTCCATGTTCTTTCTTTTCTTCTTTTTTCTCTTTTGCAAAAGTTCATGTTAATAACTGTCATCAGTTGAGCAGATATCTGGCAGCACAAAATGAAAGTCATCTTAAAGTCAAGGCAGACCCCATCTCTAGAGAGGAGAGAATGAGCAGCTCCACTGACCTCTCAGACATAACAGTCCACCTGCCTGGACCTGTTTTAGAAGGGGCTGAGGTGGTAGTCATAAAACAGAAAGGCCTAGAGACAGAAACATCAACTAATGTGCAAAGATCTGCCAGAGGAAGAAGAAAACAAGCAAGCACGATATCTGAACGGACTGCAGGATCAGCTCAAAACATGTCCAGAGAAAATCCATGGTAAAACCTGGACTTTGAAGACCTTGAAGTTCTGTTATGAGACTGTAGAAGAAGAAAAGTAAAAAGAAAAAAAAAGAAAAGAATCCTCACAAAAAAAAAAAAAACCACAACTAC
>VUQS01024803.1:5866-21365 GCA_015108495.1 Heterochromis multidens | reverse complement strand
CTTAGCAAAGAAAAATTCTATCTTTAGGCACTTTATTACTATCAGCAGAATTTCTTTTGTTGAATCAATGGAAAATGCCAAAGATAACACAGTTTGAGAGACATAAAATAGTATTTTTGCACCAACAAGGTGATTCCCAAAGAGCTGTTGGCTATAAAGTCAGCACATCTCCGGATGGTGTGCAGTGTGTCCTTAAAAAGTTTGAAGAAACTGGGAAAAAGGAGAAGTGTCAGGCCTATAAAACAATCTCCAGCAGATGAACAGTATCTGAAAGTCATGTCCTTAAGAAACAGGAAAAAATCCAGCAAAGACCTGACACAGGAACCTGGCCCCTCAGTTGATCCATCTACTGTTCACTGAAGCCTCATCAGAAATGGTCTCAGTGGAAGGGTGGCTGTCAAGAAGCCATTCTTAAGGAAGGAAAATGGAGTGAAAAGGTTGAGGTATGCCAAATTCCACACAAGAACTGGACTGAAAATCAGTGGTAACAGGTCTTATGGAGTGATGAATCCTAGTTTGAAATGTTTGGCTCAAATTATTGTCAATTTGTACAGAAAAGGTCAGGCGAGAGGTACAACAGTGAGTGTGTAAAACACGGTAGAGGCTCTGTCATGGTTTAGGTTTCAGCCAGTGGAGTTGGGGATCGTGTCAAAATTGATGGAATTATGATCATAGAAAAGTACAGTCAGGTTTTGATGCACCATGCACTACCATCTGGAAAGATGGAGCCACTGAAGAATCAATTTTTAGGTCTGCCAGTTTCCTCAAATTTTTTAAGGACACACTGCACATGATGCTTCGATAAGCCAAGTTTTCAGCTAATAGCTCTTTGGGAATCACTTTGTTGGTGCAAAAATACTATTTTATGCCTGTCAAACTGTGTTATCTTTGACATTTTTCAACTAAAAAAATGGGAACAAATGATGTGTTTTTGTAACAGGCTTCTAGTTACAAAGTGCCAAAGATACCATTTAAAATTGGTTCTTTGCTAAGTTTTCTGTTATGTGTAGACACAACACTGATTCATCCCTTGAGTTAGGTGCCTTTTTTTATTCTTGAATGATTCATTGGTTAGTGTTAAGCAACTTAAACAAAAAAGCATTCCTCAGGTACAAGAACTGGACTGAAAATTAGTGAAAAAGCGGCCAATATCCAAAGAAAAACTTTGAAAGACCTTCAGAAAGCCTGGAGAACTATTGCTCAAGGCCACTTTAAAAATTACAAGAAAGTCTGGCTCCTTGGAAGCAAAATATAAAGAAATGGTATACATTCTTGAGCAGTTCCCAGGGAATATTTGCTTACATTTTCACTTTTTAAAACTTTTATTACTATTTATGCTAATTATTGTCACTGCTAATTGCCGGTTGGTTGTTAATGGACCGGTTTTAAACTCCCACATCCCACTCTTGAATCCTGACCCTGCTACCTTCTTCAGTGTCCTGACCCCATGCACACTGCAGAACACTGACATTCTCCTGGATCAACACATCTTCAGTCAGGGTATCACTCATGCTAGTGACCGTGCTGGCAGTCATGCCGGCAGGTAAGACGTGGACATCAGTCCCACCTTCGGTTATGCCTCCTGCAGGAAAACAAACAGGTGAGCTTTCTCTGCCTGCAGACCTAATTGTGTGCAGTGAAAGTGATGTGATGTTTTGTCTCAGCTCCTTGGTGTGGGAGAGTAGCAGAGTATCGCTGTCCAGTGTTACGTGGAATTGTGGGACCCCTTTTCTCCACAGGTGGCTGGCTCTCTGCAGAAGATCCTGCAGTGGCTTCAGTTTCTTCTGGCTTTTTGATGGAGTTTGCAGCCCCTTTCTCTGCCGCTGTTCTCCTGGACCTCCTTTCCCGATGGCCCGCTTTCTCATCCTTGACTTTGGTCCTCTCTTTCCTGTTGCACACAGTATGAGAGAGATGTGCCAAAATGAAGGGCAAGATTTGGAAAATGAGTTGTTTAATACCTATAAAGTTTGTGCAAATACATTAAATCATACTTGAAGTTAATGATTTCAAATTTCCTCTCTCGGTAGAAGGAGCTTGTGTTCATCATGTACAATAATATCATATCACAGGCAAAAGCTCCCTGAAAGAAAAAATAAAAATATCAACTGGAACAGCAGAGAATATTATTTTTCTTACTGGGGATTATGTATCATCCACTTATACATCATCCACTGCCCTGTAATATGACAAGGCACCATGGTAATTGCATAGCAATCATCCACTGACACGTCAACAGAATATTCTAATAAATTACTCACTGCACCCAGGAGAGCAACGCCCGAGCCAATGGCAATTATTGTGGGCACAATATTGAATTTCCCAGCCTGTAAAACAATACGAAGACACTTACTATAAATCTTTTACACGAATATATGAAAATATGTACTTTACTTCAGGAAAAAACAAACAAACAAACTGCTAATATCTCCAATGTACCTGACCATTGATCATTATATCAAAGCGAATCCCATACACTTTATACAATGTGCGATAGGTTTCACCATTTTGATCCTTATAGTATCTGGCATATCTGTAAGGAAATAGTTGATAGAAGATGTAAAGGTTGAAAACAGGTTGAACACAGTGTGCAGAGTGGAGGTGGCAGGTTGACTCTGCCATACCTGAAGTTGTATCCTGATGTGATCGAGTTGTTCAAATTAATGTCCAAACGGGTGAAGCTGTACTGTGGATTACACTGAGAATAGTCTTTATCCAGGTCACAGTTCCACTCAATGAGAATGCCAACAGAGCCGCCCTGATGGACACAAAGGATGAAAATTAATAGCACATCGACTGATACACCACAAACCATAGTGTACAGACTGCTTTACAAAAAGTAAAACATTTTAAACCCAGCATACCACGTAATGACCATGCATGACATCCAAGACATACGCAAATAAAATCAAGTTACATGAGGCTTTTGCATGAAAATACTTATTTTGAACATCTGAGTTCATCTGGGATGTAATTCAGTAGCTGAGGTGCCCTGACACCAGCAGCTCAAACTTCAAATCTTTCTCCCACAGATATAATTTGGGACCAGACAATGAGGAGTATCAAAGGTAATAAGGAAGATCTTACAGTTTATCCCAAATGTTTAAACACTGTGAGAGGAAGCTGGAGTACCTTGAGAAGAAAACACCAGCAAATAGAAAAATGCTGCAAAAGCATACAAAATACAACAGAAGTTGAATAAAACACAACAGAAGTAGAAAAAAGCAAAATCTCACAAAACACAACGGAAGTGTTTCTGGGGACACAATAACATCACAGACCAGCTGCGGAAGTGACAGAAACCAAAACATGCGAAACATTGCACTGAAGCAGAGGATTCATCAGTTTTGTGAGGGAGAAAAAGATGCAGGTAATGTGTGTTTTAATCACATGATTCATATAACACTGTAGATACATGTTTGCTATTAGCTCTTTACTTCCGCAGCTGTTTCGTCACGTTAGTCCCCCCAAAAACATTTCCACTTTATTTCATGATTTAAAAAAAATTTTTTTTGCGCTTTTGTGGCGTTTTTTTCTATTTGCTGGTGTTTTCTTAAGTTGCAGTGCATTTGACCTCTCAGGGCCACATAAGAAAGGCCCCGGCCAGATGGTGGATTCAAACTCATGACCTTCTTGCTGTGAGGCAACAGTGCTTTTGTCCTGTCTTCCTCCCCTCATCCCCAACCGGTCACGGCAGATGGCTCCCCCTCCCTGAGCCTGGCTCTGCCGGAGGTTTCTTCCTGTTAAAAGGGAGTTTTTCCTTCCCACTGTCGCCAAGTGCTTGCTCAGAGGGGGTCGTCTGATTGTTGGGGTTTTCTCTGTATCATTGTAGGGTCTTTGCCTTACAATATAAAGCACCTTGAGGTGACTGTTGTTGTGATTTGGCGCTATATAAATAAAATAAAATTGAATTGAATTGCTAGCCACCGCAGTACCGTGCCGCCAAACTCCACACGTCTATTGCAAAATGAAACAGCATACAAAACCACATTCTCTCTTCTCAAAACCTTCCACCAAAGCAGTACACACAACTGTTATATGCTTATGTCCTACAGACCATCAAACAAACACTGATGTGATAACTTTAAAACACTGCCATCAAAAGTGTTCATGTATGTTTTGGCTTCATGAGGCCATGTTACACACTCAAATGCATACAAGTGTGTGAAAACAAGTTTCTTTTTTCTCAGTTTTTATAAAGTGTAGGGTTTTTTTTCTTTTGTCCTGAAATAGAATTTACAGTACTACATGTATATTCAACACAAATTTTATCTATTTCATGTTTCATGCAAAACTCAGTAATTTTACCTCTGTATTGTGCGTACAGTGAGAAACACTACAAAGAAAATCAATGCTCAGAAATATTTATTTGTTACTGCAGTACGAAGTGTTCAGCTCAACTGACAAAAAAAGACAGTTGCCTGCTAGGCCTCCTCTTACTCTCACTCTCCCTCGTCTCCTTCTGTATTCTTCCTGATGCATCTTCTTGCCTAACACCTGCATAAGTCCTTCAAGGCCCCTGTTTTACTGAGATATTGTTCTTTCAGTTGAGTTTGCACAGATGCAACATGAGTGACATTAACTGATAATGAGGATATTGCAATTTGAAGGCCAGTATTTCTAGGTGAACAAAGCACTCTAAATGACAGAATCTGTGTTCAGAGATTTGCAACACTGTCACTTAAAATGATATTAGAGTTTAGCATTTTGGAGTTATGTTGTTGATAGATGAGCGTCATGTTTTCAGAACTGTGTGTAAAGTTTCATTTTTGTGTGTGTATAAAATGGGGAGAAATCAGTTTCTGTAAGACACTGTGTAAAATGTGTAAAATCTCAAAAAGGGAAGTGAAATTGATTGATTGATCCTTTATTTTAAGCATATGTGTACATATATACAAAAAAGAGCATACATACAGGAAGGAAAATACTGTCCTCTTAGTACAACAGGTGCTCGAAAAGGAGCAGGAAGAAGTAACACTTACTCCCACCCCTTTCACATATTCATAGCTCAGTCATGTAGTTATGCAGCTGCTTCCTGAGTATATTTAATACATTGTATAACAATAATAACACACAGACACACAAAAACCTTTCCTAGTAGTTCTCACCATGTGGAGTTTAAAATTCTCATTCCCCCTCAAACTGTAACCCCCATCTCTCTGGGTGAAAAGGTTTTGAATATTAACTAGTAATAGGTTATTTCTAGCTTTAAACATTATTTGTGCTGTATTGTAATTAACTGAGTCATGAAGCTTTAGTAATTTTGACTGTAAAAATAAAATTTGTATGTTGAAGATACCCAACTTTGTGTATGATACAGTCACCCTTTTTGTAATATGAAAAGTGAATTTAGCGTATTCCTATAATTATTTCCCCATACCTCTATACAATAAGTTAAATATGGAAGAATTAGAGAACAATACAGAATATAGTGTGAATTATAGTCTAGAACCTGCTTAATTTTGTTCATGATTGAGATGCTTTTGGACACTTTGTTTTGTACCTGTCTGATATGCGACTTCCAACTGATTTTACTGTCAAGTATCAACCCTAAGAATTTAGTCTCCTTTACTATTTCAATTTATTCATTTTCTACCTGTATTTGAATCCCATCTTTCACTTTATAGTTACCAAATATCATTGCTTTTGTTTTCCTAAGATTTAGTGATAATTTATTACTATCCATCCTTTTTTTTTAACTGTCTTAATTCATTATTTACATTATAAATAAGTTCATCATAATTATTCCCAGAAAAAAATATATTAGTATCATCAGCAAATAATTCTGACCCTTGGGGGACTCCACAAGCAATTTCCATATACCCAGATGTAAATTCTCCCATCTTCACAAACTGTCGTCTTCTAGATACATAACTTCTGATCCAGCTCAGTGCCACCCCCCTTGTGCCATAAAATTGAAATTTGTTTAGTAGTATTGAGTGATTAACTGTATCAAATGCTTTCTTAAAATCAATAAATATTCCAACTGCATATTATTTTAGGTCCAGTGCATTCGTTATTGCTTCCATTGCTTCAATTATTGCCAATGAAATTGAACTCTTTGCTCTGAATCCATACTGACTTTGGTTGATTAAATCATATTTATTTAAGAATTTTTCTAGTCTACTGTTAAAAGGTTTTTCCAGGATTTTTGAAAACTGTTAGAGGAGTGATACTGGTCTATAGTTTGTGAAAAGGTGTTTATTCCCTTCCTTAAATAGTGGTATTACCTTTGCAATTTTCATTTTGTTTGGAAATGAGCCAATCAAAAAAGATAAGTTATAAATGTATGTTAGAGGTTTTGAAATACCATCAATACTTTTTTTTACTAATTCCATATCAATACCATTGTAATCAGTAGATAATTTATTTTTACACTTATTAACAATAGATTTTACTTCCAACTCATCCACAGCAGAGAAAATTTTTTTAATATGGATTATTTCCAATTAAAGTTTCATTTATATTATCTCTTCCATGTTTTGGAATCTTTGCTGCAAAATCTGGTCCAACATTTACAAAAAAAACCATTAAATCCATTTACTACTATATTCATATTATAATTGTCACCACTATTATCAATAAAATACTCTGGATATATCATTTTCCTTGTGCCTTTTTTTCTTAGACCGTTTAATATATTCCAGATTCCTTTTATATTATTCTTATTCTCATTTAATAAATTTCTATAAAATAATTTCTTACTACCTCTTATTACTTCAGTTAATCTATTTTTGTAGACTTTATATCTATTTTCAGATTCTTTGGTTCTCAATTTAATAAAATTTCTATAAAGATTGTTTTTCTTCTTACAAGCATTTCGTAGCCCCTTGGTTAACCATGGACAATTTTTATATTTGTAATTTTTATTAATCATTTAAATTGGGCAATTTTTATCATATAATAATTTAAATGTCTCTATAAATTTACTGTAGGCTATATCCACATCTTTCTCTCTATAGACCTCATCCCAGTCTTGAAGTATTAAGTCATCTTTTAATGCTTTAATTGTTCCCTCTGTTCGTATTCGTTTATAAATAGCTTTTATACACGTTGTTACCCTATAATTGGCCTCACTGTTTCCATAATAGGCCAAAATAAACACTGCTAAGTGATCACTAATGTCATTTATTAGTATACCACCTACTAAATTGTGTGTAATGACATTTGTAAAAATGTCATTATATCAAAGTTGCACAGTATGAAGTTATTCTTGTGGGTTTTGTGATTATTAGAAATAAGGTTAAACTATACATTGTGTTTAAAAAAATCTTCAGTTGGTTTATGTTGCTTGAACTTCATGAAATCTATATTCTGAAGTCCCCACAGATGAAGATATCTTTTTGACACGTTGTTGTGTACATTTTCTCCATACAATCTTTCTTTTTTTTTTTTCCCCATGCAATCTTTAAAAATTTCCATATCTGATCCAGGTGCTCTATATATGCAACTTGCAATCATATTCTTTCTTCCTTCCATTATAATTTCAATTGTTAAACATTCCATCACCTCATCCACTGTTGTTGTCATACCACTTACTATCTTACTTTTTAAGTTTCTGTCAATATACAGTGCTACCCCACCACATTTGCATCTTTATTATTATTAATCCAGGTTTCAGAGATGCCTATAATCCTAAATGGGGTCTTAAATTGTTTTTAAAACTCTTTAATATTGTCAAAATTGGCATAAAGATTTGTACTATTAGCATGAATTATTGACATCTGATCTGTATTTGTAATTTCATTTAGTTGCTTTTCCTGATAATAAATTCTTAATATGATTGAAAAAGTTGCGGTCTAGATCAATATCACCTAGAATGTCTTGTGATTGCTGTTCAGTGGGTACAAAGGTTTCCAATTCTCCTAATACATTTATATTCCTGTCTTCACTATCAAATGCGGAAGGATAATTAGCCAGGATGTTAATCATGAAGTATGTTAGTGAATGTACACAAAAACGTATTCATACTGTGCTGTACTTTTATTTATACCTGTCCAGTTCATGTCGTTCCTTTATCCATAATACTTTTGCCTCTTCTGGTGTCCCATTTAACTTGATGTATATCTTACAATTTAATGTCCATGTTGCTTGGATCCTATTTTGTTTTTTTAAGATACGGGCTTCTCTTGCGGTGTCTGCATTTCTTTGGGTAAGATGCTCGTTGATGAATATGTTAGTCCCTTTCAGTTTCTCCCTTGCTTCAGTACAGCATTTTTCTGCTTTCTGTTCACAAACCTCACTACCACTGCAGGCACGCCTCAGTGCCACCGCTATCTACCATAATCCCTTTACTGTCCAGGAACTTGACCACAAGCTGTTCAATGGAGTCTAATTCAGACTCCATGGGCTCCCCTTCTGTGGCCACTGCTCTGGCATACGTCCGGGGCTTGATGTCCAGACCAGTAATTATGATATCATTTATCCGGGAATATTGTTCCATGTTGGCCACCTGAGTTTCCAGTAAGGATATTAGTTTGTCTTTTTCATCATTAAGTCTTTTCAATTCTTTAACATCTTCCGTCAGATCCATTATTTTCCATTGTTGTTTGGAGATTGTTGAGAGTCTGACATAAAGTTAAGTGATCTCTTTATGTCTTCCAGTTCATCTTCCATGATGGTGTTTCCCCTTTGGTCCCATTATGTCCCTGATGCCCAGCCTGGTGGCCGGTAGTTAGTGGTGAAGGCTGAAAGGTTAGCAGGTAAGGCAAATAGCTGGAGGCTAGCAGGTGGGGCCGATGGCTGGAGGCTAGCCGGTGGGGCCGATGGCTGGAGGCTAGCAGGTTGCAGGTAGGTTTTTGTCCAGCCTCTCTGGTGCCCTACAGTCTGTCTGGTTGAAGTGCAGACTCTCTGGTTTAATTCAGGTTTAATTTTATAACAAGGATGTAGGGAGGTAGTTGTAAAGCAGTGCTTTTGTTTCAACATTCTTAACCAACTCCTACCTTTGGCTTTTAGAAGCTGCTTGTCCACAGCAGTAGCCACATCTGGGACACTGGTTGGCTCACAAGCAACACTAGGTGAGAGCGTGTTGTATGTTAGACCCACGGATCAAACTCACTCACCAGAGTGAGGCTATTGTTGCCACTACTTCCCACTGGATCATACATGTTTATTGAACTACAATGTTGCCTTGCATCTACATATATATCGAATTATCAGAGACATTGAATCAGTAGGAGCATGTAGGTCTTAGGAATCCAATCCAATGTGATCCAGTTAATTCTAACTACCACAAATGGTACATCTCTGCATTCTTCAACAATGTACCCTTTTTTTAGTGCATGTCTTAGAGATCACTGCTGATCTCATAATTTCACGGAAGCGGCACGGAAACCAAGTCTGAAGATTTGAAATTAACTGCTGGTGGGAAATCTGTTTCAGACATAATTCTGGAAAAGTGAACCAATCTAAACAGAGACAAAAAAAAAATAAGAGTGTTAAATTTTAGTTGATAATCCAAAAAACTGAGCTGACAAGTAAAATGAGATTTCTCTCCCAGAGGAATTTTGCCTGCTGAGCAAACACACGGTAAATAATCAGAGAATATTTCAATCATATCTCTTTGTTTTGGCTTGTAGTTGAGCAGGGAAAGACCATCCCCATGTAAAAGCATGTTAAATAAATCCAAATGTTCTTCAACCTTCAATAAAGGCTGACCTTTCCACAGCTTGCAGAGATTCGTCTCTGAATTATGAGAGAGATTACGTGAGAAAGACAGCCATTCAGGCAGAGAACAATTCTTTATGGTTCCAAGAAACACCAATATTAAGAACTCCTACATTATTGATGTTGTACTGTGCCATGGGGCTATGATTAAGGGTACTGTGTGAATGCAATAAAAAAGAAGGTATTCTCAACACCAAACTATTTGCAGATTTGAAACATCACACATACCAACTCAAGAGCTTTAAGGTCAATCACACAGTCTTCATCAGGCTATAGAGATTGTTTATCTGTTATGGATCTCTTGACATGCAAGCTCAAAAGCTGATTGCATCCAGATCAAAGCTCCAGAAATTTGCTGATACACACAATATCACCATTGAAAATTTTGAAAAAAATTAAGTAGCTCTTCGGGGCCAGAACTACTAACAGCTTGATCCGGTGCAAACCCTATGGTCAACTACAGACAGATTTTACTAAAGAGGCATAGTTGTTTTTGTGGCTAGACTAATAGAAGTACTTGCAGTAGAGTCATTTTGAGAGCAAAAGGAGGACGGTATTTATTTATTTCATATTTTATATTTATTTTCTTAAGGTCTGCAGTAGGCAATTTACTTCTGTTGGTGGCATTATTTTTTAGAAAAAAAAATGTCTTAAGACATTTGAGTTTAACATGGCTGCGTAGGTTGCTATTAGAACATGAATTGCACACAATCTCTGCAGTGTGAAGCATAGTGAACCGTTTGTCCCCACATGGCTGTTTTTAAGCCCATGGTGCTTAAGCCAAAAGTGTTAGATTGCACAAGAAAAATTATATTCTCATTAATTTATATAGTAAGAAAGTAATTAGCATGCAACAGCATAGAGTGTGGCACTGGCCACAACAGACTCATAGAAAATCCTGAGCATTGTCCGACAGATGTTAAAAGACCTCAGTTGCCTCAGAAAATAGAGACAGCTCTGGCCCTTCCTATATATTGCAATTGTGTTTTTAACCCAGTCCAGTTTATTGTCAATTATGCACAGACTAGTAGGTGTTTTGCACCATAAAGTTTATCTCACGAGGGCAACTGCTGGTCTTTATCTACTTTAGGATGTCTGTGAGTCGAAATGGGGACAGAGAGACCCAGGTGGGAGCGGACACACCTGCCTGCAACGACTATTATAATTAGTTTACAGTCTATGGTAACATTGTATTCGTGTTCACTGTAAAGAAAAGAGGTGCACTTGATTTGTAACACAAGAGCTTTGTAGTGAAAATGAATGCAGAATGCTTTCGTTTAATCCCACTTATTTTGTTTTCACAATCATTGGATACTGAAATTAAATTCAATGAAATACCCAGGTCTACTGTTTATATTTTAAATGTGCATGATTCAATTTTAACAACATAGGTTGAGCTATGGTCACTTAAACATTCACACCCAATCCTTGTTCTGTTAATTCTAAATTAACTAGAAATCATTATTTTCTCTGTATCAGACATGAATTTTCCCAGAAAAGGACTTTCATACATTTTGTGCAAACCACAAATTGAACTGGATGGAAATTCAAATGTTACACATAGTATTGTAACTGCTGCTGTGACTCTCACCTTGGTCCTTGCAGTCACTGTGTCCATTCTCATGAGTCGCTTCCCCATCTGAGCTCGGTCTGTCACATGATGCCTTCTGGAGGCAGGACGACCATATAGAAAAAAAAGAAGAAGAAGAATGGGCGCACAGGAAGGTACATAGTGAACAAAAGTGTACTTTCCTAAGGACAGACAAGTCAAGAAAGGCATTAACGCACAAACACAGCTGTCTAATTACACTGCAAGAACATCTGCAACATGTTACAGATGAATAATTAGGCTGGGCTTACGTTTGCCATGCCAAGTTGGGAGAGGTTTGTCATTAAAGATACTCTGATGTATCCTCTCATTTTCCACCACTAAACACAAATGCATAGATCCAGGCACACATATATGTGCTGCGTGCAGTATGTTTACAGTGATTTTACCCACTTTTTCCAATGAAAGCCAAATTTCCCCTCTGTGCCATATAGAATTAAATGTTTAGACACAGCTTTACTACATACTACATACAAAGACCTATGAGAGAAACTTAAAAATCCTGTTGGCCTATTGGGACTATTGGCTCTCAGGTTCACAGGAATTAATAATACTTGTGGAACATAAGGTTCATAATCTGGGTGGGGATTGATGACATTTTATCACACTAAATCTGCCTAATAAATCAATCAATAATGCCTTAGTGATTTTTTATTTTGGCTTCACTTCACATTAGTGAGTCTAGCAGTTAGAACAGCACTCACCACAAACAGTAGATCAAATGTATTTTGATAAAGGGTCACTTGTACTAAAGAACCCACCAATCCTGCAGCCTTATGTCATCTTTCTCCTTATTGTTTTGGTTGGAAAGTTAGTTAGGCTGTTCAGTTTTCAGAGGAGGATCAACTAAAAAAAATTATTGCTAATGTTCTTATGTCTGATTAATGTTCAAATAAGCAAGTGTCTGCTCCAAAACACAGTAACAAATCCTGCTTTAACAGAGAAAGTTTGTGTAACTTTTTATCGACACTGGAGGCAAATTTTATTAAACTAAACTGGTGTTCATCACTGTGAGATGACAGATATTTGATTCAAAATGCTGCTGTTCCATGAAGTTATGTATAGAACAAATATTAATAAGCCAAGGCTAATAAATTCAGCTACCACCTGAATGATGTATATATTGATCTTGACAGAAAATACACTTCCCTGACCTGTTAGACTTTTGCTAGCCTTGGAGTTTAGGAAACGCAGATCTTCTGCCAACCTGAAACCTGATCCATAGCCTACAAAAATAACACTTAATAACAAAGTACAACATTTGCTGTTAAAAATTGTGCACCAGCATCATCTATCAGTGTGAGTGTGTTCTGTTTACCTTTTCCAGTTCAGGTTTATGCACTGGAGATCCAGATCCAACTCCATCCAAATCTACACTCCCATTAACACACACCTCTCTCATCACCTAGGACACACAAGCACATACACCATCAGCTAATGAGGCTGCCATTCACATAGAACAAGTCCACATTCACACACTTGATCACCGCTGAGGGAGATCAGTTTATATGCTGCCATCTCTAACGCGGCTGGCGGAATGTTTGGTCCTGACCGTTGATCATACCATGTGGGTGGATTCCTAATTTAAAAATCCTAAAATATTTCCTTGCTCAATTGCCACATAATTAAGAAGCTCATTCCCTCAGTCTAGAAGGTTTGTCTGGAGTAATGCAGGCCACATGTATGGTGAACTCCCTCCTCTCTCACATCCTACCATGCTACTGGATCATAGCCAAGGGAGCAACAAGCAGCACAGGAACTGTAGGAGGGAGAGCATGCATGCATGTGGTGCGTGGCAGTAGTTGGTGGAGGGGTGGGGGTTGGCAAGTCTGTAACACACATGGGACACCTAAAGAGATTTACTGCATCCATTGAATCCATACACAATAAGGTCCAGTAGGGGTGAATGAGATCTGCAGGGATGTGAATAGGGCGCCAGTGCGCTTTACCGTGACCTCATTAGACGTCTGACCTGGCAACCCACTATGGGATCTGGCAATCCCAGGCATGTGGCGGTGACAGAGATGTGTGCAGATGAACAGTGGGTACTGCGAAATGAGATTTCAGATGAACCGCTGTGTGCGCAAGTCAGCTAATGCACTCCTTGACACACACACACAGACACACACAAACTCCCACTCGTCTTCTCCACAAGCATTCTGAACCATCTCTGGCTGCGCAGGGCTCCTCAGCTCATTGGTTTTGGCTTGGAGGGAGCATAACTGGGTTTCGTGGGGGAAATGACAGGCTGTGGCTCCATGGGTTTGGCTCTGAGAGCAGCTGAGAGGCCAGAGAATGGGATAGACAGCAACATCATGTCTATCTTTCTTTTTGGAGCGCTGTGCTGCCATGCCAGGGTACTACGTAGGTCTGACGATGCACTACAAATCAAAAAGAGGAGGAGGTGGTGAGACTGGAGGCTGTAACTATGGGTGCTAAAACACAACTTGCAATAAAAAAGAAAATAGTGTTGACTGATGAGTTGTTGGTCCTTGCTTATTCACCTCCTTGGAGTGCACATTTTGCAGTTTTATGATATAAAACAGCTTGATTTCTTTATAGATGGAGTAAGTCAAAGCATATAATAGTACTGGTGTGAAAGGCTGAAAACTTTGCTTTACAGTGACTGTAAACCTGCATGTAGCAGCAGATGGCTGCCCCTCCATAAGCCTGGTTCTCTTCCTGTTAAAAGGGAGTTCTTCCTCCTCACAGTCACTCGGTTTGCTTATAGGGCATATATAGTTAGGTTCTTTCTCCAGTATAGTAGGGTTTTTACCTTAAGATGCCTATTGCTGTGAAATTGTGCTCTATAAATAATAATGATTTGAAAAAAAGGTTTTATTACCTTTTTCACTTGATTGTTTATCTGGCAAAAGATAAAAGAAAAAAATGTCACAAAACCTTTTTTTTAAAATATATAATCAATCAATACAAACCTTTCCCCTGTGCTCTGAGTACATGCCTCTGGCTGCACTTAGCATATCCAAGTGATGCATAAAAACTTATAACAATTATTGCCACTTTATCTTTATTTGTCTGTCTCAGGGGTTTTTTTGGGGGGGGGGGTATACAAGTAGACTTGCAGAATAAGTCCCAGTATTTGTTTGTATTTTGAAAGGAATCTTTTTTTTTTAACAATGTATTGTGGCCTATTTTAAAGACACATGTTGGATGAGTTGCAATCTAGCTCAAGCTATAAATGCATGCAATGGTAAATGCTTGTCTCTAAAGTGATAAAGGTGTTGAAATGCACAGGACAGCCATACACTGTCAAACTGTTTGCACAGGGGGTTGGACTGTAATGGAAACTTGAGGAGATAAGCTGTGACTAACAGTGCACATTCCACTTACTTTCCCCAAAATTTATGCAGGCAAGGAAAAAAAAGAAAAGAGAAGTTAGTCAGTCAGCAAGACAAAGAAATGAGGTCAGACTGTATCAGGAGGCAGAGATGAAGACAAAGAAGAAGGAGTTGGGGTGTGGGGGAATCCATACAATTAAAAAACACTGCGAAAGAAAATGAAGCGATGACACAATATGGACATGTGTGCTCCATAAACACATCGTTAGCCTACAGGGTCTGGGAGAATCATTACTGTAAACTGTGGGCTTTGGAAAGTCTCAGGTACTCTCCCAGCTTTCCCTTCACCCTGCTTTCTTCTCTTCCTTTCATTTCTTTCCTCTCCTTCTTTTGTGGAGGAAAGCAGGGCTTCTCCTTCTGTTGAATCGGATGACTTATATTTCTCATGCCTTTACCTTTTGACATGCTGTTGGCCAGCAGATTCCAGCAAGGAAAATCCTATTATACTATTATATCCTATTATACTTGTTATTATACTATTACTCCTATTATTCAAATTGATAATATGACATTCAAGAATTACTGTTATTGAAGTTCAGTGCCTCTGGGTAAAAGACGAGCTTCTGAGAGGTGGACAAAAAACACTAACAGTGGTTAAGAAGAGGTCAAGAGACAAAAGTAAAAATGAAGAGGAATAATGAATACATAAAATATCCAAACACAGACACAATACCATGTGACTGGATGCCACTCTTACACAGCCCGAGGCTTAAGGGAACATAGGGCAGGCCAAGGAATGTAACCCTACATTACTGTGCTGCTAACAACATGGACCCTAAATCCATAGCGGTTTTGCAAAGAAGGTCACGAGCGCACAACTTCAGCCAACTGGATGCAACAAATGCCGATTGTAGTGGCGTGACAAACT
>VUQS01024799.1:22328-33508 GCA_015108495.1 Heterochromis multidens | reverse complement strand
CGTTATGCTGCCTGTAACATCATTCACCATGACCGGTTTGGTGGTGGATCAGTGATGGTCTGGGGAGGCATATCCATGGAGGGACACAGACCTCTACAGGCTAGGCAACAGCACCCTGACTGCCATTGGGTACTGGGATGAAATCCCTGGACCCACTGTCAGACCCTACACTGGTCCACTGGGTCCTGGGTTCCTCCTGGTGCATGACAATGCCTGGCCTCATGTGACGGGTGTATGCAGGCAGTTCTTTTAAGATGAAGGAATTGATACCATTGACTGGTCCCACGCTCGCCTGACCTAAATCCAGTAGAACACCTCTGGGACATTTCAGTCCATCCGACGCCGCCACCTCAGACTGTCCAGGAGCTCAGTGATGCCCTGGTCCAGATCTGGGAGGGGATCCCCCAGGACGTCATCTGTCGCCTCATTAGTAGCATGCCCCGACATTATCAGGCATGCATACACATGGGAGGCATACAAACTACTGGGTACTATTCTGAGTTGCTGCAATGAAATTTGGCAAAATGAACTGGCCTGCTGCATCATTTTTCATTTTGATTTTCAGGGTGTCTATGAATTCAGCCCTCTGTAGGTTGATAATTTTCATTTCCACCAAACAATGTGGCATCTTTTCATTCCTAACACATTACCCACTCCATATCAGTATAGATATCCAGCATTATCTGTTTTTCCCATTGAGATCTGATGTGTTTTCAAAGAGTTCCTTTAATTTTTTTGACAGTGTATATTGTGAATGTTGGGTCACTTGCTTGCAATAATTAATCAATAATATTTTATATAAAATATTTTTTATATAAAAAGGCAAGAGATGATTCTTACAAAGCCCATTCACAATATCCTATCATGTCCTTATTGTAAATTATTAGTATTGAATCAGTGTTTAAAAGTCCCTAAAAAAGAAAATTTGGCTCTTCCTACAAACTTTGGAATGAAGGATATTAATGTGTGAATGCACTTTTTTGAATTATGGATTTGTTCTGCAATCAGCACCTCTTCACTTATACAGTGCAGCACTCTCAATACCTAATTCTACCCACATATTCCTGAAAAACATCCAAAAATTCTAATTGACAGTCTAATACAAAGCACCTGTTAGTAAACAGGCATGTCTGAATACTGATGTGTGCAAATATTGATAATAAATACCAGTAGAATGAACTTGAGAGAGAGCACCACTGAAATCATTGCAGGACCCAGCTCTAGATACAGCAGGCTCCTGCAATAATTTCTTCCTTAACCAAAAAAAGGAGTAATGAATGTAAGCTATACTGGGAAGGTGTGATAGTGTGGAGCTCTGCAATATATCCTGGTTGGAGAGCTTCATTCCAAACTTGCTGTAATTTTCTGCCTTCCTGTGTGCTCAGGGAAACTTCAACAGTATCACACACTGTAGTCTCATCATCCCAGAAGACTCGTGTGAAAAGAGGAAATCCTCACCAGGCTTTGTAACATGGGATTCAAAAGGGGAAAATAACAGTTGTAATGGAGAGGTGGTGTTGAAATGGGTTGAAAAGGAATGAAACAGAAGACCAGAGATAATGAACTGTGGGAGGGAGCAAAAGCCTTTTTTTTTCATTAGCTAAAACACAAGTAAGAGTTATTTGTCATCATTTCATTTTGCGCCGTCATCATCTCTGATGCAGTGCAGTCATTTTGTTTTAATTCCCCTTTAATCTGATCAGCAGCTGCTCTGTTGTTGTTCTCTCTTTACTTCATTATAGGCTTTCCATTATAGGCTTACAGTGCTCTCATTATCTTGCCTGTAGAGTTGATTCTTTGTTATTGTGAGTTTTGAAATATTGTTGGAAGGTGATATTACATGCCTAATATAACAGGTTGTGTACCTTAAAAGTATTCTCTTTCATGCATTTACTATATGCTTGCCCTTGCCTTTTTGCTTTTCATCTCTCTATTCTGCTCTTGTGATTTTCTGACAGCATCCATCTCGTTTTATTTCTCTCGCTGTCTCTCAAAGCCAGACTTCACCAGTTGAACTCTGAAGCAACCTTAAGTTTCAGCAATTTTTGAACATTCACTTAGCCTTTCTCATTTTTTTTTCCATGCAACCAATTTTGTGAGATTTTTAATCATCTCATCTTCACTTCACTCCCATTAGTCCCTGCTCTTCAACTCTTCTCCACGTCAGCTTTTCCCCTTTGTCACCCACAGCTGGCTGCTCCCTTCACCTCGGATGACCTTTACAGAGAAAGAGTCAAAGATGGAAAAAAAAAAGAAAAGAAACTCCACAGAAGCACAGAGACATCAAGCACAGTCATAGGAAGGTCCCTCTATCCCCCTTTCATTATTGCTCAACATTCTTCTCGTGTACATAAAATCGCATCCCCAATCTCAGTGCAAGTGTGTATATCTGTGCAATTTCCATAAGTTGAAAGTTAGTCTCAAGTGGCGGCCTGGGGGCTGATGATCAGTAGCACTTCCATCTTCCCTCTGTTGCCAGCCTCCAGGGTACCACACAAACACACATGCATGTAGAGACACAATTTCACACACATGCCTGCACGCTCACACAGTCTCACTCAGACACATAAAGATGCATGCACATCACCACTCCTGGGATCATCAGTGCCTGAGGCTTGTCTTTGTCTCCGTAGGTCTCCGTCTTCACAAACTAGATTTCTCTTTCCATCAGCATACGCTTCATTCTGACATCATGCAGTCTGAGAAAAGCCAAGAGCCAAAGTCTAGCCACTCAATAAAAAAATATACTGTACAGTAGCTAATAGTCAAAACATGTTTTTTTCTTAGAACAAACTGACAAAGTGTGGATACTGAGACAAAACACTGATTCCTTGGTCATTTAGAGGCCTCTGCTACAATGGATAGACATAAAAACGAGAATGAAAGCACATGCACACCACACCGAAGCTTTGTTCTGGTTTTCTGCTTCATTCCCAACCATGAGCCATTGCTTCCCACTCTCTGAATGCTCCATCAACCTCCTTCCCGCCTCCCTTCTTTCTCCCCTTTCCTCCTCTATCTGTCTCGGTCTCGGGGATGCTGCTATAAAACAAGTGTGATTTGTTATTCCCAGTGGAGTGGCCTGTTATCAGACAACCCCTGTTGTTGTGATAAAACAGGGAGCAGAGGGAACAATATCAAGGGATAAGCTGGACAGGGCTATCAACAGACCCAGCAACTTTAATCTCTTGCCTTCCAAACAGACCAATAATAATGAAAAAAAGAAAAGACTCAGTCTTTCTTCCCTATATTCCTTCAAAACATTTTCCTATCTTTCTACATAACACTGAAATCCCATAACTCATTAAAAAAAAAAAAAAAACATTGGATTTGACAGGTTATACGTTGGGCCGCTATATCATTTCAAAGTTGTCATGGCCTGGAAAGACCTGGATAAGAGCTGAATTCCCTCTGAGCAACAAAGATATAACAAGCTGCTTTGCAGTCAGTGATACTGCCTCACATTTCACATATGCTACTTGTTATTGTTTTATCACTGCAGTTCAAGCAAAAGTTGTCAAATGATTATTTTGTCTGCATAACAAATTTTGAAACATGCCCACCAAAATTCCAATGGTCCAAGATGATGCCCTTAAGCTCTTGTTTTGTCTGACCAACAGTCCAAAATGCAATTTAATTTGTAAGAACATAGAAAATAGACAATGACATAAATTTAAAAAATATGTTTTTGTTAACTCTATGATTCCCACTGGTGGTCAACTCTTTAAGTTACTCATGCACACAAACTGAATGGTGTACCTTGCCATTAGTCAAAGTCTGGTTGTGTCCCATTCTCCATAAGAAAATAGTTATTAAAACACATCTGCTGGGTTAGGATTTTATGATTCTGTCTTTTCACATTCTGGTTGTTCACCAACAGAAAGCGCAATCAGTGACAAGGGTTGACTCCGATAAATGTTTGATGCTGCTATATGCAATATATACAGTTGTTGTTTAAGCTCATAGTTGCTTTCAGTTTCATTCAACTCTTTATTGCACAGTTGAAATCTGTTCTGTCATGAGTCATCATAACTGAAACATTATTATTCTTAAAAAAGGATTTCTAAACTGATTTCTTAGGCCAATTGTTTCATTGACCTAAGAAATCAGTTTGGAAATCATTTTTTTGAAAGTGAGTGAAATAAGGAGCACAGTGCATGCATATTTGAAGCAGATATGTGACTTTGGGAGACAAAAAATAGACTGTATATAAATGATGAACCTAGCCACTGCGATAATAATCAGTGGGTCTTTGGAACCAGAGGTGAGCATCTTTGTCCTAACTCTCTAACTATAGAGACCCAAACTATTTTTGGTTTCAGGCTGTAAAAAAGTTGTAGTTTTAGTGTATAGTAAAGTGGGGCATTGTAATATAGGAACCAATAGGGATTGACCCACTTTTGGAGCAAGCCTCGACTGAGCACTCACTGAGCACAGTTTGTGGGCACTTTTGTGTTAGCTTCATATCTCAGCCTGCTTGACAACAGAAGCTGCAGTATTTGCTTCTGCACTACTAAATCATTGATTGAGGGATGAAGTAAATAAAGTGTTTTAAAACTAAAATTGCATTAAGGAAATGTAAAGAGACATGAGGGTAAGGGTTATGCAGTATACAATGACAAAAACAGACACTAGTGTATCATATATAATACATAAGTTTTTTTTAAAAAAAGGCTAAGGACACAGTAGGTGTCGTTTCAAGCAGTAAGTAATCTGTGTGCATATAGAGCCAAGGTGAAACAAAAAAAAGGGTGCCCTGGAAAAGCTCCTGAATGATGTCTGATGGTAGCACTTAATCTCTCTTTCTTTCTCTTACTGCACACACCTACACACACACACACCAGACTCAACCTGTTCCCCAGTTGTCTGCTATTGCCAGCGACCGAAGGCAGGCCTTAATTCCCTCCAATCACAACTACAAAGCCCAATCTCTCCACCCAGAGAGAGATTCAGCAGGATAAAAAAGATTGCCTCAGACCATTCTCTTTCCACACTCACCACTCACCATAATAGCACACATATAGCTACGTGTAAAACCTCTGCTCACTAGCCAACCAAAAAATGAGAAATAGAAGCCCACCCACGCCTGCAAAAACACATACACATGCCCATTTATTGTTTGTCACTTTTCATATCCTTCCTTATTTACCCTGCCTGTAATACAACGAAGTGAAAATTAAATAATGGAAAACAAGCCTGCACTTTATTTGTTATTTCTCTCCCTTCTGCTTTAAAGTTATTGAAAGCTTGCTCTTGTCACCATTGTTTAACACTCAGACTAAAGGAAAAAAAAAAAACATCCATGCATCTCTCTTCCAAATCCATTTTCCTCTTTCTATCTCTCTTAGACCAAGAAATCAGGTAGCTCCTGTGCAGGAAATGCAAGTAAGAGAGCATTACCTCCTCTTTAAGTGTATTGACAAAAGTATCAGATGTCTTACATAATGAGTGGAACATTAGGGCTGATGGTTTTGATTCAATAGACATATTATTCTTCAAGTAGCTACTTCCTTTGTGCAAAATTTCATCAATCTGTTTTTATCAAGCTCACATTAGTGGCTGTTATTGGTCTGCATATACCTGCATAAAGTATGTGAAAGTTAAAAAATTGAGGTATTGGTGCCAAAGATGGATGTTAAAAAATTACTCTATATATATGCCAATGAAGGCATCAAAATAATGAGCTGGACTTTTCCTCAATCTCTTGTTGGAAGCTCTGCCCTCAACTTTTCAACTGTGCTGTGTTCAGTCAGCCTGCAGTGCCCTGGCTAATGCCTGTATACAGACAGATGATCTTGCCTGAATCCAAATCTCTTTCCAAATCTCTGCAGCCATAGCTAGTCATATGATAATAAAAGGGCTGTTTAGAGAACACAATGGCTTCTACTAGAGCACAACTGAGACTGTGATAATGATAGAGGAAAATGTTTGAAATTCTCCAAGAGAGCCACATTTGTACACCAAAGTTATGTACAAGAGATTTCGATTCCAGCATTTAGAGGTTTGTGCTTGGCCATATGAAGCCATAAAGGACAAGTCTGGCTCTGTACACAAGGCCATTTCATTTTGGGGTATGGTAGTTCTTCCATATCAGGTAATGGAGGATTGTCATGCTGGGACATTGGAGATCATTGTTAGTCTGTGTAGGTATTATGAAAACATATAAAAGTAGGAAACTGATGTGAAACAGAACCTATAAAACCAGTGGAATCAACTGAAATCATAAAAAATACGCCACTTCTTGTAATTTCTTGTGATTATGTAAAAGATAACCTTAATTTTACTGCCTGAAACTTTGCTATTGCAAATCAAATCAGTCTTAAGCCAAAAACCTCTTATAGTTTCCTGTCACACACCAAACAGTGAAGAGACATAATTAACACATAGTTAGAGAACAGGGTGGAGCACTTATCTGCTTAAGAGCCAGATATTTCCCTGAGGAATTGGTGGAGAACACAAAAAAATTCTAAAAGGAGGATATATTATTATTATTACATGGATTTATTATTATATTATTATTATTCTGTTGCTGGGTTTAAAACCTTCAACCAAAGAGGAAAGCGAAAAGGAAGGTTACATAAATAATCATGGTTTTATGAATGAAATTTTAAAAAACTAAAGCGCACAGATATACTTAAAGCCTCTGACTGTGTCTATCAACATAATGATGGACACAGTCAGACACTTCAAATACATCTGTGTCCATGTAGCTGGGCGATTAATCTGCTATACCATCTCCTATATGGTGACTCATATGTTGGCGTGTTGGTGCGAATGAAATAGAAAATTGCTTTACATCCTGGTGTTAAATTGCTTTAAACACATTTTTAGCACTGCACATGCTTTTATTCACAAGAAAATCCATCACTCAGCTAATATCTTGTCTTTTTAGTTCTCCTGAAAAATAGTAGCTCCTTAGAATGGTCTTTGATAAATTTCTATTTGTCATGCAATTAGCATACAGCAAAATATATCTCCAAAGAGTAGGATGTACAGATGGGGACAGAATTATTAGCCCCCCTATGAAAATTTAATTTTTTAAAAAATATTTTTCACGTTCTGTTAAACAGAGCAAGGAATTTTTAACACAGCTTTTCCAAACATTTTACTTTGCACACAGAAACAAAATTATCTCACAAAAACCAAAAACTACCAGGCTCAAAATTATTACTATTTTCTTTCCAAATCTTCACATATCCTTCTTTCTTCATGATTCCTTCCACCTTGACGAGGTTACCAGTTCCAGATCCACTGAAGCATACCCACAGCATAATACTACCACCACCATGTTTCACTTTGGGGATGGCGTTCTTTAGTTTGTACGCCTCTCCCTTCTTTCTCCAAACATAAGCTTAAGCAAAATCGTGCTTCCAGTATGTATAATCTTTCTCTAGGTTGTCCTTAGCATACTAAAGTCTGGCTTGATGGTGTCTCTTCTGCAGAAGTGGGGTTTTTCTTGGTCTGCAAGCTCGCAGTCCATTCCTGTGCAGGGTTCTAGTGACTGTCTTCTTTGAGACTACAATTTCCAACTTGGATAAGTCATTCACAGGTGTCTTGGCAGTTGTTCTGGGATCTTTAGACACATCTCTCACTAGTTTCCTTTCCAGAGTCTTTGAAATTTTTGGCTTCCTACCTCTGCCAGGCTTGTTCTGTACTGTGTGGCTCTCTTTGAATTTCTTGATGATACTTCTCAATCCAGTTCTTGGCACTTGGAAATGCTCTGATAACTTTGTATATCCATCTCCTACTTTGTGAGCACCAACAATTATTTTTCTCAAGTCTAAACTGATTTCTTTTGTTTTTGGCATGATGCTTTCTCAAGTGACAGCTCAAACCTTTGCTGAGGTTTTTATACTGTGTGCAAATTGGAAGATAACCCTCAGTTTTAACCTGATTTTACAAGCTTTGAGCATTACAAAGTTAAAGCTCATCACTGCACAGCAGTGGTTTGTGCTACGGCTCAATAAAAAGGTCAGTTTTTCAGGGGGGCTAATAATATTTTTCTGAAAAGATTCTGTTATTGTGTGCAAATAGAAATAACTTATGCTTTCTAAAGGTGCACTGCACCGTCACAGCTTAAGGTATCCACCAAAACAAGTTTTGGTTCTCCAGTTATACTTTTGTTATGACTGAGTGTTGTCCAAATGCTCCAGACACATTAAACAAGCAAGTAAAAATAGGACCATAGATTAGATGAGCGACAGTCACAGGTGGAACAAGGTGAGGAAATAGATAGGAATAGAATATAGGTAGTTGCTTTAGAGACTACGATTTGTCATTCTATGCAGCAGCCAGTGAACCCTCTCACCAAATAAATATTCATGACAAGTGGAAAGGGTCGTTCAGTCTCGTCCTCCCACTTCTGGAAAAAGCCTGGGTAAATCTCCACGTGAGAAATGACTCTGTCAGGACCCATTTCAGAGCCACAACTCAGCGACCCTGTCCACCCACAGTCCACACATGAGCGCTGCCAAACAGGCTCCATCTTCTGTAATTCCTCTATATCTTTTTTCCTCCAAACCTGCTTTTACTTTCTCTGCATTCACCACCTGCCTCACCTTACCATCTACCGTCATTACCTCCACTCTCTAGTCTCTCTTAGTCTTTTTCTCTTAGCTTCACTCTTTATCTGTTTTTTCCACTCCGCATCTTTAACCACATTAAGGATGAAGCAGAGGAGCAGGACAGACTGGTAATTTTGTGTGATGAATGTAAAACAGCTCTATGGTATGCATTATTATTTCTTATGTCTTTTGCACAGATGGGTGTAAATTATGTAACCACAGCAAACTAAGAAGAGAATGTGAGGGAAAAAATGAGACAAAGAAAACTGGAGCAAAAACTGATGAATGAGACATACAGAAAGTCCAGAGTCAGAGAAGATCTGAGTTTAATCATGAATGAGATTTAACTGACATCTTTGGCTGTTGTGGACTTAGGCAAGAACACATGCGCGTTGCATGCATTCTTCTGGAGGCTGTTGCTGTACCTAAAGTGTATTTTCTGATGTGAGATATAGAGTAGACACATCCAGCATTGGGGTTTGAGTGACACCTGAGAACTGAATGATGAGAATAATAATTATAAATGAATAAATAATAGTTAAGTATAATAATAAATTAAACAAGTTGATGATGAAGAAGCTGTAGATGTAGAAAAAAGTTAAGCATTCAAATTGCAATTATTCAACCAATTTCTTCATCCTGCTTCTACTATAGTGTCAAATGCTGGAATCTACCTAATGGCAACATTAAATGTGTGTGAAAAAGTGTGTCAATGTGTCCTGCAGTGCAGCTGAAACAGAGTCCGTTCAAAATGTCAGTTCCCAGAAGAAGCTGAAGAACATCACATAGTGAGGCACTCATTTCAGCACATCCTACAAAAGTGAGTATGTGTGTGCATGTGACAAAGATCTGGGCATGTGAATGTATAAAAATGTGTACTGTATAACTCTTAGGGCAAGTAGTGTGGAACAAATGGGAAAAAAGGTTTGGGCTGGTTTGAGTGTCTTTTTTTCCTCTGATGGGAAACAGAATGCATGTCATGTGTGACCCACATGTGTGTGATACAAAGTCCTACGCATCCCATTAGGGCTCTGTGGGGGCAATTAAAATGATGATGGATCCAGATGAACAGAGTCTGACAAAGACACATACAATGGGGCATAAATCAAAGAGGTAGCATTTCAGGGTGGAATAGAAAACTGGTATCCATGCTTCGGAGGCATTTACAGAGCTAGCCAGCATCAACATCAAATGTCAATTCTGTAGTTTGTAGCCCATAACCTTTGGCTAGCCCATCTCAGAAAAAATGAAAAACAAATAAACACTGAAACTAAATGCAAGAGCAGCGATCGAAAGAAATGCAGTTCATGTAAACTAAAGACAGCAATCATTACATTATTAATGCAAATTTTACCAAATTAGTAGGTATTCTAAATATTTAATACTGACTTTAAAAAAAATAAAACAAAATGAAAATAAAATAGGATATACTGTCTCAATTTGGCAAGTGCATGTTAATGTCTGCTCTCCCACACAGTTATTACCACTTCTTAGTTAAGTCAAGTTGCTTTCCAAGTTGAGCATGCAGCAGCAGAAGGAGCGTCCACCCACCCACTGCAAAAGCAAAGTGTTAATGCCTCTTCACATTCAGACGGCGTGAGAGAATAAATTGTCTGAGCTTTTGATGTTGAGAGTTATCAAGGAGCACCTGTGGCGGAGTCAAATACTTGACATGTGCATTTGCTTTCTGAAATAAAATGTTGTATTAGTCTCGAAGCTGTAGTCCAATTATTAACAATAAATAGGATCCTGACACCTCTGTCTCTATGAGCTCCATACTATTCTTTTAAAATCAAAGACAGTGTTTGAATTGGTTTGTATTGTATTATAGTTTCTGATGCACAAATTCAAGTGAAAAAGTGAATCAAAGGTCTGTAGAGTGTTTTAAAAGGCCTTAAAAGGTGAAAATGTAGCCTACCTGAATTAAGCAACAGTGGTCCTCTGTTCCTCCTGCTGACTGCAATAAGTGGCTAATGATCACTCCTGCCTTATAAGCACTGATGCTCCTGTTCTATGCTATATTCTTTGCTTTATTCTACTCCATTAGTTTATTTTACTGTTCGATATGTCAGTGAGGTGAGAAAAATTATCGTATCTTTCTTTTTTTTTCTTACGTGCCAACTTTTTCTTTGTTTTTTAGTTACCTTAACTAACTTTAGCCTTCCTAGATATATTTATCAGGAAGGGGATATTTTGGGGAAGTCCACGTCTTTTTTCTTGCAGAGCATATATAAGGCAAGAGGACTGAGACACTAGGGTAAATATGATTCTACAGAAAGGTTTTCATTAGCCATCCTTAAAAAAAAGTGAGAACCACAGGGTGTCGCTAGTCAGGATTACAAGCAACTCTGCCAAACCTCCAAAATTTATGTGTTAACAGTTCAGATTTTCTGTCACTTAATATTAAGTGTATAATAGAAATAGAAAAATGCTGCAAAAGCACACAAAACACAACGGAAGTATTTTTGGGGAGACATTAACGTGACGGAACAACTATTCTCTCCCCAAAAACACTTCTATTGTGTTTTGTGAGTTTTTTTTTTTTTTTTTTTGTTTTTTTTTTTGTTTTTTTTTTTTTTTTTTTTTTTTGAATTAAAAAAATTTTTTTTTTAAAAA
>VUQS01024799.1:5607-19296 GCA_015108495.1 Heterochromis multidens | reverse complement strand
GTCAAACAGGTTCCATCAATACAGGTGATGACTGGAGGACAAAGGAGCCTCTTACAGAAGACGTTACAGGTCTGTGAGAGCCAGAAATCTTGCTTGTTTGTAGGTGACCAAATACTTATTTTCCACCATAATTTGCAAATAAATTCTTTAAAAATCAGACAATGTGATTTTCTGGATTTTTTTTCTCATTTTGTCTCTCATAGTTGAGGTATACCTATGATGAAAATTACAGGCCTCTCTCATCTTTTTAAGTGGGAGAACTTGCACAATTGGTGGCTGACTAAATACTTTTTTGCCCCACTGTATCTTACTTGAGTTGAAGACAGCAATGCTTGTTTATCCCTAAATGCAACAAAATGAGCCACTTTGGGAGACAGTACGAGCAATTTTTCAAACACGTCGAAGATTTCTCTATTTTCTGAACTTACAGAAATATGATGTCTTCAACCTGTTCATCCACAGTCAGCAGTCACAGTCATCCACAGACTCAGTCCTGTTTAATCCACAGCTAGTTTTACACAGCCATTTTATGTCTGAGATACAATGAAAGCTAGTTGTATAATGGCTAAGCTCGATTTTTAGACTAACACTGACCACCCCCGCTCAGCTAACAGTACTTAGTAGGGTTGTCAAAAAAATCAATGCTCAGATATCAGTCGATACTAAAGTTAATATAGAATACTAATTAATACTAATAATATAAATACTAAAATTAATATCAATACCAACAGTGCCGTCTTTGGCTCCTCCAGCTGACACACAACAGGCGCACAGCTCCTGCCCTCACTAACACCTGAAGTTGTTAACATTCATAACACTAAACAACCCTTTAGGAGGAGTTTCAGGGGTCAGTAAAGCTCCAGTTTCAACACTGAAGTATTAAACAGTTATCATAAATGTTAACCTTGCCGGTGCACACATTTACATTAGTCGTTAAACTATTAGCAATTACCCAATAGCCACATTAGCCACATTAGCCATCTGTTATCATTAACGTAACTGCTAGCAGACTGTAGTTAGATAAAAGATGAATAATTATTGTATTATCGCAGGATGAACAGGTCGTGGATAGAATATTGAGCAGTGAAAAAGCAGACTACGGACACATGGAGAACCAGGCGGGTTGCTGGCTGTGCAGAGCAGCGGGGGAACCATAGATGAACTGAGCAGAGAGTCCAGAGTAAGGAGAACTATTCAGAGCAAATGAAGAGTGAAATCCGGAGCAGAGCAGCAGAATCAGATGGGTTTCAGGCCTGAAGAGCAGAGCTGAGGATGTAAAGAGCTGCACACTGAGGTGGAGCAGCGTGACGGTGGATGAGAGAGAGACTGCAGGCAGATGTGGACAAGATGATAAACTTTAACTTTTTTACTTTTACAATAATTTATTAAAAATGTGTTTCTTACTTTGCAGTAGCCAGCTGTGTGGTCAGTTTTAAAATGCAGGCAGTGATCAATCTTTCACAGTGAGTGCTCTGTTTTTATATCTATTTTAGTACAACTAATATCACACTGTATCCAAAGTTCATTTTTAACTTTTCCATAATGCTGTATTGTGCTGTTTGTTGTACCCTTTGTTTATTGGTAGGTTCTAAAATATATTTTACCTTCACAATCTGTAATGAAATGATCTAAATATTTTGTAAAACGAATAAAATCTCTAAACTTAATCTTAAATACTTATTTGGTAAATCTAACTTATAATTGGGAAAATTAGTTGAAATTTAACAAGTTAACTTTTTCGAGATATGACTTTCACCATTACTTCTGTTGTTGCAGGATGGGGTCAAAATCTTACCCATGGTATCGAAATTGGTATCGAGTATCGTGTACCTTCCTGGGTATCGGTATCGAGTTTGAAATTCTAGTATAGTGACAACCCTAGTCTGTTTTCTTGTTATTTCATGACAACTCAAGCAGACATAGCATCTTTTCACTGTAATTTAAGTCGCTTTTTATTGTGATTATAAATACGAGGCCAAAAGAGATGCCAGTCCAGGTGAAGGAGGCCATCGCTGGGCTGAAAACAAAAACAAAATAAACCCATCAGAGAAACAGGAAAAATGTCAGGAGTGGAAAAATTAACAGTCTAGTACATTCTTAAAAAGAATGGATGCACTGGCTAGTTAAGCAACGCAACCACAAAAGTCAACTAAAGTACACGATGACAGAATTATTTTCATGGTTAAGAAAAACAACTGTACGTCTAACCAAGTCAAAAACACTCTTGAGGAGATAGGTGTATCATTGTCTAGGCCTACAGGATTTACAACAAGGTCCAAACCACTGGTTACAGTCAAAAACAGGGAGGCCAGATTAGACTTTGCAAGAAAACATCTAAAAGAGCCTTTGTAGTTCTGGAAATAAATTCTTTATACAGATGAAACCACGATGACCTTGTACCAGAACGATGGTAAGAAAAAAAATTGGAGAAAGAGCGAAGCAGCTCAAGCATACCACTTTATCTGTCAAACATGGTTGAGATAATGTTATGACATGGGAATGTGTGGCTGCCAGTGGAACTGGGCCACTGAGGTTTTTGATAATATGACTGCTAAAAGAAGTAGCAGGATGGATTTTGAAGTGTACAGGGCTATACTCTCTGCTCAGATTAAGCCAAATGCTGCAAAACTGATCAGACAGCACTTCACAGTGCAAATGGATAATGACCCAAAGCATAGTGCAAAACAACCCAAGAGTTTTTCAAGGTAAAGAAATGGGATATTCTTCAATGACCAAGTCAGTTACCTGATCTCAACCCAACAGAGCAGCTTTCCAGTTATTAACAGTTATCAAAACTGATTGCAGAAAGACTCACAAACAAGCTGCAACTAAAGGTGGCTGCAGTTAAGTCCTAGCACAGCATTAGATGATGTCCACAGGTTCTTCAGGTAGTCATTGACTGCAAAGGATTTTCATCCAAGTATTAAAAACCATCTTTATATTTAAAATTATTTAACTTTGTCCATTACATTACAATTATGTATTACAGAACTATTGCTGTTACTATCCACTGGTATTAAAATAACACTTTTAATTTACCCAAGTATAAGCAATCATAACTCTGTATCTGGCAGTAACAAATACAAAACTTAAAAACTTAAAACTTGTAACAAAACCACTTAAAACTCGACTCAGTGAGTTACGATGTTATGATGATGTGATGATGAATTGTGGATAGACCTCTTGCCTCAATAGACATACATGCAATAGGACATCCCCATATTGGTACAGGGCACGTACAACTGCAAGGTAATGGAGTGGATAGAATGTACTTAGAATAGTTTCTGTCTATTATTCTGCTGGGTGGTAGAAGTAAAGAAAAATGTCTGCCACATTCATTGTTCTAAATTTTAAGTAGCTACTTACTGCAGACCAGCCATCACAACGACACATTCTCAAATTTCTCCCAACATAGACGCTGGCTGTGTGTGTGGGGGTTTAAGTATGGTATGCAGAGAGCTAAACCACTGTGGACTCTTCCAAAAAACTGTTATAAGTTTAGATTTTAATGCAAATTATTATGTTATTATAAAATTATTTATTAATTATTAAGGGATATGGACCTCCTTGTCCACCCTGTTATTTCTACTGTTAACAAATTATATATATTTGTTTTGACATTACTTTTAAATTTAAAGATTGCCACTTTGGGATCAGATAAAATAGCTACTTTTAATAACAGATGTGTCCAGTTTGCTCATTTGTGGTTAATTAGATTTTAAAAACAAAGCAAAAAAAATCTTAGACAAATACTCCAGTTGCCATGTGTATACACACATTCTAGCTCGCTAAAAAGGACACTCTTCTCCCTACTGTGGCTCCATTAGAAATAATTATCCCCAATCGATCTGCCAGTCCCTCTGTGGAGCAGGAACATGAGCTTGTCTCAGCTTTAACAGCCTTCAAATGTCTGTCAACTATGTGTGTGTATGTGTGTGTGTATGTGTGTGTGTGTGTGTGTGTGTGTGTGTGCGCATTAGTATATGCTTGAACAGCGCAATCCTGGTCTATGCAGAGCATTGTTTGACTTGTGACAGCCTCCTCCAGTTTCTATAATTCTGTAGGTGGCTTGTCCCAGTGCTCCAGCAGAGTGTGTCTCCTAGTGGGAGTCTAGGAAAGGTAGAAAAGCCCTCTTTGAGCAGGTCAACCACAGGGGGGACTGTAATAGTAAATGCACTGATAACCGACCACCTGGTGTGACTCTACTGCGGCATGAAAAACCAAGCCGTCACTATGGGGGCCACCACAGTGGAAAATTGTGTCCAGTAAAGCGTGCAAGGTGGGGAGAGGATGTGACAGTGAAGACATGCAATCCTAATGAAAATCAAATCCAGTCAGCTCGCTTGTGGCAGAAAGCCTATAGCACACACTGCATCTCCCCTATAGTTGATAAGACGGGTGAAGTTGAGATAATGAAAGGGGCGGCAGCCAACTCCATGTCATATCACTGTTGTCAGGTGAAAACTTTGTATCTCAAAAACATAATCCTTTCCTGTGGTGAAAAACAATCCTGCTTTAATGACAACCATGCAGTTTTCAGCTGTTTGAATTAGTTACAGCATAAGTGTGAAGAGGTGGATATGGTATCTCTATGGAAATCTCTGCACTTGCCTTGCCAGACCGCAGCCAAAGCCACAGTTTCAACTTTACCTTCATTACTGCTGCCTCAGCCATCCCATGAGGATCACAGCACTGCCAACAACACCAAAAGCCCTTAAGTGTACTTGCAAATAGCTATCTGTGCACTTATGCAGATGGATTGCTCCATGCCCTAAACTCTATGTTTTAATTACTTTGGGTCTGCAAGACAAATTCCTGCATGGATCACCCAAAACAAGAGCTGGCTAAGGCAGTCTGAGATCTCTTTGAAAGAGTCTTTTCAGATCAAAGTGTTACACCAATGGTAGGCAATGAAGAGTATTAAAACAAATGATCATTTAAAAATTAGGGGGATAGGTCAGGTAGTTGTAGGCACATTGATTTTAGTCTCAGTAGAAGGAAAGAAGGTTCAAGTTACAGTAGTTTTGGGTTTTTCACACCAATAGCCACTCAAATAGGTTGTTTGCTATGGCATCTGAGGACCTTATTAGGTGAGAATCCTTTGAAAGGAAGAAAGCTTTGTGAACATGTAAAACTACAGTGCACTGAAAGTGTCAAATATAGCAGTTCTGCAATGTTTCCTGGCCTACATATTGTGCAAATTTGGAAATTCTGAGGATCATAAGGATATTCCTTAAAGAGAGTTCAAATATCTTCGAACTATAATAAAACCAGAAAATAATGCTGCCATGAATAAGGTTGTTACCAATCCATTGGCATTCCCCTTTCCTTTCTTTCCACTCAATTCTTTTTGCCCCATCATTTAATTCATTTGTAAGCTCAAAGCCTTGGACCTGCCTGCATTAATATGAGATAAACCTCTGAATAGAGCGGGACATTAATTGTGTCTAAAGGAATTCAACTGAAGTGGCAGCCCCCTCTGTCAGTGGCAGGCAAAAGTTGGCTCTCTCTCATTCCCCCACATGCTGACATCAAAAGCAATAAGTGGGAAGAGCTATTCTAATTGCCTTGAAGCGACCTGCCTGCGTAGGCACCAATATAGTGCTTTGTGTGATCACTTCAAATGAGTCCTCGAATCCCTGTCTTTTTCTTGACAGTCAGGTTCAGGGGTTTAAATGGCCACTCTACCTTTACAAAGTGCCTTTGCAAAAAACACTCTTACCATACCAGCATACACCTATAGGAAAACGTCTCACAAAAACAAATGTACACACCTACACAGTCACACATGCAGTTTAAACACTAAGTGGATCTAAGTGGCAATTACCCCTGACATCCATTCAAAGAATGCTTGGCATTTTGTTGCCATCTAGGCAACAGGGCTGGTACTGCATGCAGCAGAGCAAATGTCAAATCCCACCTTTCTCCCACCTGATGACTCTTGAATCACTGAAGCAGGGATAATACAGCATGAGGGCTAACAGATGGAAAAAATTAGATGCAAAAACCATCCTGCTGTCTACCTACCAAGCGAAAAGGAGACCAGAGATATTTTCAGAACAGAAAGAGGGGAGTATAAGTAGTGGAAGTGGGATGATGAGAACAAAAATAGGTAAAGATTCACTCTGGAGCCAGCAAAGACAAAAAAGGATAAAGTGAATAAGCTGTAGTGATTTCTCGTAAAAGTCAAGAAGACCTTCTTAGCTATCATTTCCGTTTAACAGCAGAGAGGGATTTGATTACTTCAAAGACCCTTGCTGAACACAGAGAGAAGTGAAAAACCCCAGAGTCGTGTTGGGAGAGGATGAAAAAGTGGGGCTGATGCCTTCAAACAATCTCATCATGCTCCAAGAGGAAAGTGGAGCATTAGAGAATCAGTTTCCACTGGTGCTTTAAGAACAATGTTAAAGTCAAGGTGATGATACATCTTGTATTATTATCCAGCTTTAAGACCTTGTGTAGCATCTTTGACTACTTTGATATTTGTAACAAAGGTGAAGCATACTTTGGAGTCAATTTGCTGCACTGATATTTAGATCAGTCATAAATCAACACAAAAATGACTTATTTTGGGGAACAATCAGAGAAAATAAAGGAGTGAAAATGAGTGTGATGATCAAGAGCAATCTCATCACATGGCAATTTGTGTAATAGTGACAAAAGTTAATCTATTTATGGACATGGACACAAATATTTATTCATTCTTTCTTTCATTTATTTACTTACTTTTCCACAAGGCACTGTCCTCTGACTGGAAACACTATCCAGGCAACCTAGAAAATTACAACCACGACTCCAGGACACAGCCAGGGAGAGGCTCACATATGATAACTTCTTGATAAATTTCTACTTGTTGATCTTTCAAACAGAAAGCAATGATTGATTTGTGTCCATGAAATCAAATCAATCGATAACATTTTGTCGCTGTATCATCAGATTGTGTGTTTACAGGTGTTTGGTGTTGACACACACTAGTGCAATGAATCTGTGACTGTTTCACAAACTGCAATGATCTCACATATACACGCGTACAGGCACACTGCAATGCAAATGTGACAATCCAATCAGCACCTCTTTATATCTGTGAATTCTTTACTGGTTCGCATTAGAATTTAGAGCTTTTCTATTTCTCTGGTATTCCAGAGTACATTCTTTGCACCGTACCATAATAACTGCTTTAGGTGAACTGTCTAGATGTGATTGTCAATTGTACAACCTAATTATGAATGTTCCTTCAACATCTAAGCAGATATTAAAAGAAACTTCAAACTTTAAGTGAGCTGAGTTGCCAATTTTTACACCTGCTCATTTTTAGCAAGGAAATACTTTACACTATTTTTGCCAGCGGTAGACTAATCCATAGGGGATAGTGCAAGGTAAGCATACAGTAGGCTATGGATCACATGCTTATGAATGAGTGTTCATCTGTTTTTTAAAGACCACCTTAAACTTTAATTTCAGGAAAAAAAAAATCTAAAAATCTTGCTGAAAGCATGAAGTCTACAAAAACAGAAGCACTTATTTTGGTGCTCATCTGAATTTCTGTGTAAAGCCTAACTGGGAGTAGGTCAGCTTGAAACCTAGAGGTGTATTCCCACCCCAAGGTGCTTATTATAGCTCAGCAGATAACTGTTAGGATTGTGAATTTTCTCCCCACTGCTCTATTTAGTTTGATAATTTCAAGCAACTATGGGGGCAGGATAAGTAAGATCTTGTTTTTTTTTTTTTAAATTTCCTCTTAAAAATGCAAAAAAACCCACCAAGACATGTCTTTCATTCATATCTATTACAGTGTAATATCTCACCTACCAGTTTAGCTACCTAGTGACCAGTGACACACTGCTGCTCAAGTGCAGCTGGCAGAAACCTCAATCACCTCTTTGACCCTGTGGCTGTGATTAACAATGCAGTCAGCGACGAAAAGCTAGCTATTCAGTGACCTATGCTCTTGTGTTACCCTTATTCATGACTCATGAATGGTCTGCAACACATCTCTTAGTTTAACTAAATAAAAAGTGCATCACACCAGCAAAGGCTAATGCAACTTACAGTATCATCGACTGCTACTATTATCAGTAAAACTACTCTTGTGGAAGAAATAGGACCCCGCTGTACCAGCCTTTTACATGAATACACCCACTGTGCTGCTGGCGGCTTCACACACTTTGAGAGGAGTCATCGCAATCATGCTGAAAAAAGAAACTCGTTCCTCTTGCCAAACATAGTCTCCATGTTTGTGTGCGTGTATGAATGTGTGTGAGAGAGAGAGAGAGAAAGAAAGAGGGAGACACCAAAAGAGAGGAGACGACATATCTGGATGTTTTGGAAAAGAGAGACAAACAGAGTGGGTGAATACCTCATGAATATCTGTAATGTGTTACATAGGGAGTTTGTTAGAGCTGATGATGAACGAGGCAGAGGAGGAGAAGATATGGTCAGAGGACCAGAGAAAGTAACAAAAAAAAGAGGCAGGGGATGAGTACCGCATCTCACTTTCTCTGACACTTCGGATTTTGAATGTGGCCGTCGGGGGGCACGGCTGCTTTTCTTTCATCCGTAATCTGGACCTGGGCATCTATATGGCTCTTTGTCTGCCACCCACTTTATCTTTGTGCTTGTTCATCTGCTTGTCTGAAAGAGGGAGAACAAACTGAGATGAAAGCTTGATCAACTGGAGGGACAGCATTAAACTATACCGCTATGTCCTTCACACATTGTTACTGAGGCCTTTTGTACATGTGTGTATGCTTGTGTTAGTCTTTTGCTTGACTCACAAATATGCCATTAATCCACTCTCCTAGAACATGGTGTTTTCCTTTTTTTTTTTTTCTCCACTTGGCACATTTCGTGATTACACTACACAACGTCTATTGGCGTTTTGCATAATTAGGCCACTTATATCAAATGCAGGCAGATTTTAATGGAGCGCTAAGGGGACATATTTACTTTAATTACTACTCTCACTATCTCTGCACTTCATCCTCCCTTGCTTCAACCTCCTCTAGCCCACTCCCTTCCTCTGGTGAGCGCAGTGGCAACGTCAAGGGAAAGAAGATTGAAGAAGACTGTTTTTCCCTCAAAGGTCACACCCTGCCTCATTGGAGTTAAGATAGCATTTGACCTTATAGCCCAAAACATATATATAGCAAATATAGCCCAGAACATGTTGCTCGACCACAGTCACAAGGGAACAAACAGAATAAACGGATAAATAAAAAACCCAGACTCTCCCATTACTAGGAAAGAGTGTGAACAGGTGTGTGTGTGTGTGTGTGTACTTCCCTCAGTATCAATTTGTGTTAAAACTTGTGTGATTGTGGGTCAGGTGTACAGGCACATGTGAGTGTTTTATTTACAGGAAGCTTTTAGAGTTTTCTGTCAATAACAGCAGATTTTGAAAAAAAATCTCCAAAGAGCACTCTAACACCACAGACCACGGTTGGCTGCGTGTTTCCACCCAGGAAAGAGCATAGATAAGTACAATGTGAAGGAGAATGAAACCTCAAAGCCCCACACTAGAAAGCCTATTTACCAGCTGATTGTTAGAACCACAGTAACACCAGGGTACATTTAGACAGCAGAGTCTAGATTGGTATTGGACTGCCTTCACTTGAACCGTTTCATGCTCCTTTTATTCAGTGTTTGTGTGACTCTGTAGGCTGCTAAAATTGCAAACTTCTCTGCAATTTTTCTTAACTCTAACCCTTTATTTTGGCAGCATGACTATGGGAGATGAAACACCCGACAGCGCTGTGAGAAGAGATGACGGAAAAATGAGAAGAGAGCAGAGAAGTGTGAGGAAGGGCGAGGACCACAGACAGGAGAATGAAAGAAAAAAAAAAGAGAAAGAGAGAAATCACCCTGCCTTAATGACTGGCATTCCTGATTAGTGTCATCATTAGACTTTGTAACTTGTCACACTTCCGTTCTTTAACTAGACTCCATTATAAGAAGTCCATCACTGAAACAGCACTTAGTAGCAGAGGGGTGGCAGGTCTGAAAAGACACTCCACACAAGAAACCTTGAGAGAGGAAAAACAAGAGCTTAGCTGGGGGTCTGCTTTTGAAAGGATAATTGATTGTAACCAGTGATGGACATGACAGGCTCCATCTGTACAGTTCATAAAGAGGAAAGTACACTGAAGTACACAGGCAGACTGAGTTCACGTGCAGACTGAGCATCTTTCACTATCCACTGCAGAGGATGGTGATGCATATATAATCCCTTTATGGCTGAAAACTAACCCTAGTGGTGTATATGATTAAAAATGACTCAACCCAGAAACAGAAACATTTCTAGAAATTAAAAGGTTATGATGTGATGCACACCTGTTGCTGCCCTCCCGAATAATAAATTGCACTGGCATACCAGAAATGGCAGTGTCCTCTATTTTTGATAATGCTAGATAAATGAACTGCCTCTAGAACTGAGTGTGTGTGACAGACAGAACAGATAAAAGAATAAAATGTGGCTGTCTGTGTCGGGTCTCCCAGTGTCTTTGTGTGTGTGTTTGTATGTGTCACCGCGAAGGTCAGCCCCATCTATGAGTAACAGGAGACCATGGCAAACCTCTGCCTTCAGCAGCACACTTTGAACATTTTTACTGGGGACCATGACCTCCCTCTTTTCTATCTGTCTCTCTCAGTGCCGGCATCAGCTTAAACAGGAACTTTAACAGTCCGCTGGTCACTGCAGCCGTAAACGTCCATGACAGCAAATCTTCGTGCAGACATGCCCAGGTGCCAGCCCAGGAATTTAAACTGTGAGTAAAACTGTCATCCTCCACGGGGGAGAAAGAGAGAGAAGGTGAGATAACAGCACGTACGATTTTGAGAAAATGAATGGTGGATTAAGTTTGGTTAATGAAGGTAAACCGCTAGTTTGATGGGGTGGGGAAGGCATGAGACGTGACGAAATCTGAAGACTGAGGAAAAAACAAATATGCAATGGAAGAAGACAGGGAGAGCAAATCAAAGTGGGAAAGGGAGTAAAAGAATGGGTGGGGGATCACTGCACCTGCACCTCCCAGCTGTGCTGTGCTTATTCTGAATCATTGCTCCACCCGGAGAGTCTGCTTAGCGTTCGAAAACAGGGATTTATTACCAAGGAGGGGGCTGCTAGCGCCATGTGTGTGCGAGGGGGTGGTAGGTGGGTATGGCAGCTTACTGTGGAGATGTATTTGGCTCCCCAGCTGTCTGAGAATCTACAAAGAAAACTTGTTTGAGCCTACACTCTATAATATGGTGAGCTTGGGTGTTCCTGTTATTCTAAAAGGGATAAAGACAAGTTTGTGTTTCTTTCTTTATTTATCTGGCTGATGAGTCAAGTAGAGTAACTGTGTGTAAGTTCAGATTTTGCATAAAAATCTTTTTTTGTTTATTTCTGGCCAGACTGGAAAGAAGATTGCTTGAAGGGACAATGCTGTCATATGTTTTTTTGTTGTTGTTTTTCAGTGGTCTGCATTAGTCTGTGTTGATTCACACCTTGAATCATTTACATTTTGGGACTTCAAAGTACATATATAACTGTTGGTTATGACAGGACAGCCACCGGACAGAGATTTATATTTTTAGTTAAATATTCTTCCATGGAGCTAGGTCAGCTTGTAAATCAGCTACCTAGAAGTAAAGGCTAAAGGAAAGCCGAAAGCATGTTTGAATGAGCGTGTCTGCTTGAGTAAACACCCACAGCTGTAAAAGTTTTTGGAAATACATAAAATGAAAAAAAAAAGACTTAATGCTTTCCCAGGGCTAGTATCTTAATCTAGTCAATGGAAAGTCTTCTTAGAAACATAAAAATATAGGTGTGTGCATAAGGTGCAATCTATGTGCAAGAGAGGGCAGATCCTAATCAATAAAATAGGGAGTTAAATAATTTCTCTGTAGACACTATTAACCTGAATCATGATCTCTGCTGATAAGCAGACTGAACTACAATGTGGAAATCAACCAATGGCTTATCCAATTAAAAGTGAATAATGCACAGCAGGAAGTGTGCACTAAACCTACACAGGTCAGACAAGAAATACCACAAGAGCTGTGCTGCCTGCTGCCTCTCAATACACTGAGATGAGAGAGAGCAAGAGACACAGAGGATAAGAGAAGAGAGAGAAGCAGCACAACAACACAAGAGTTTCCCAAATGAGCTGTTTGCCTGCCACGCTTCGGGGCTCTCCCATTGTTGCTGTGTTTAGAAATAGTCTCAGCTAGGATGCTTTAAAATTAGCTGCTGCTTAAACCTTTGCAGCATGCCAGATGAAGAGACCCTGTCATTACACAGTGAATATTTCAAAGGAAACTTGTGATGATCTTCAGGAGGGATATATGAATCTACATCAGTAAGAGAGGGTCAGAGATCAAGGATGGAAATGAACATTTCTGCACCTGGATCCATCCTTGCTCAAGTTCACTAAAGTATATGATTATTCAAGGGGGTGTGACAAAAGTGTCATATAAAGAAGATTCGGCAGCCTTGATTATGCCCTTCTTCACCAAAATCCTGTTCTAAAGACTTGACTGGTATTAACAGTTGTTCCCAGTTACCGCTCTCTCTTCATATTAAAGTCAGATCAAACGGACAAGTGGCTCTATTACAGTGGGAATCAAGGCTTTATTAAATATCTCAAGGGAGCCCACGTCTGCAGAGACCAGTAGACTTGAGTAAAAATACCCAGAGAGAAGCCCAACACAGCAGAGCGGCCAAGTTAGTTCACTGCCCCTCTTTCCCTCTCTCTGACACCCCCCGCTGCCTTTCTCTCGTTTTCCTCCTCTCCTCTTCTCCATGCTCCTGTGTGCTTCCCACTCACACACTCACACCCTCACAAGCCCAAAGAAACGCTCAAGTTGGTGGCTGAGCGGAATATAGATGCGACTGGAGACAAGAGCTGGAGCCGTGATTTGCACATAGACATAGGATACACCCTGCGCTCTGCTTCTTGCCTCTTCTCCCCCTCTTCTCCATCCTCTGTTTCTCTCCTCCTTCCTCTGTTTTTCTTTCTCTGGACAAAATGTGAAAGGCATTCCTAAAGTGAACGAACCCTGCGCAGATTCCCCGTCCCTTATACCCTCTGCCCCAAACTCGGCGCCCTAAATGACAACCATGCGCGCAGACGGACTAAACGGGAATAAACTTGCTGTGACACGGCACAGATGGATCCGGCTCTGCAGGTGATGCACTGTGTGCCATTTGCAGACTCGGGACAAACTTGACAAGCCATATGTTTGCGCCATTAACACAAGGGTAGCCCGGGTGAGCCCAGGCGGAAGACCAGAAAAGAGCGTCGGATCTCTCTCAGTCTCAGTGAAATAGTCCCCAAATCCCTCACTCTCACACGCACACATCTTGTCTGTCTTACCTGGTGGAAGAGAAAAGCCAAGAGAATGCAGACTCCAATCTCCATGGTCGGTTAAATTTCTCTGGGTGCGAAACACAAACAGATTCAAGACAGGGTGATAGAGACTCTGTGAGCTGTGTTCATAATTCCACTGTCCAACCGCCGGAGAGAGAGGAAAGCCTTTCGCCGTGAGCCGCCAGCTGCCAACTTCCTCCAAATATAACTGCAGTCTGATCAGCACAGCGTTGGATAGTGAAGGCGAGACCACGACCAATAGATTTATGAGCAGGACAGAGATGGGGGTGGGTGAGAGGGAGAGGGAGAGGGAGGAGGGGGGGGGGGGGGGGGGTTCAAG
>VUQS01024782.1:18024-31506 GCA_015108495.1 Heterochromis multidens | reverse complement strand
CAAGTTTTCTCCATTTGTGGATAATGGCTCTCACTGTGGTTCACTGGAGTCCCAAAGCCTTAGAAATGGCTTTGTAACCCATTCCAGACTGATAGATATCAATTACTTTGTTTCTTTAGATTGTGGCATGATGTGTTGCCTTTTGAGATATTTTAGCCTACTTAACTTTGTCAGACAGGTTCTATTTAAGTGAATTTGTGATTCAGCAGGTCTGGCAGTAATCATGCCTGGGTGTGGCTAGTGAAACTGAACGCAATTTTCCAAACAAATGTGGTTAATCACAGTTAATTCATGATTTAACAAAGGGGGCAATTACTTTTTCACACAGGGCCAGGTAGGTTTGGATAGCTTTTTTCCCTTAATAAATAAATTCATCATTTAAAAACTGCATTTTGTATTTACTCAGGTTATCTTTGTCTAATATTTAAATTTGTGTGATGATCTGAAACATGTAAGTGTGACAAATATGCAAAAAACTAAGAAATCAGGAAGAGGGTAAATACTTTTTCACACCATTGTAAATTGAAGGAAATTTACCTTTGACCCATCCATCCATCCATCCATCCATCCATCTTCTTAACCAATTTGGAGACAGGGGGGCTGGAACCTATCCCAGCTGACATAGGACGAAAAGCAGGGTACAGCCTGGACAGACCACCAGTCCATCACCTATGGCTAACACAGAGACAGGCAACCACACACTTCTACAGCAGTCCCTACCTTTGATTTAATCATATCTAACTCAAACCTTCATGAGAACAGTGAATCATAAGTTTTCCCTCTCCACATGACTGGACAAGCTGTGCCACACATAGTCACTGGATAATTCAATCAGCTATAAATGTGGTAATAACAAATGGTTCACTGTGAACCACACAAAAAAGCATTGACGTAAAATTATGTAGTGGTCAACGATCAATAGATTTATCTGACTAACCTTTGGAAAATTAATCATTCACTACCAACCATCATCAAACATTTGATGATTTCCATTTCTCAAATGAGTTCCTTTGTTGTTCCTTGGCTTAAACTTTAGTTAATTGAACTAAATTGGGTTAGGCTGTGCTTGAACAAACAAGACATTTGATGAAGTCACCTTGGGTTTAGGAAATTGTGATAAACAGTTTTCAAAGTTATCTGAAGTCTCATACCTAATTATTAATCGCATAATTTAGAAACCAACTGTTAGTTGGAGACTTGAAATGATTAGCACAGGAAGTCAAAGACTTGATTAGTGTAAGAAAAAGTTGCTGCTTAGCTGTACAGATTATATATATATTAGTATAAGTACTAATAGTGAAAGATGACTCTCTTGAGTTGTCCTCTTAGAATATGAGGGCTTTCTCTTTTCTGTATTGTGACTGACCAACACTAAGAAAAATCTGGAGGTGCTTTGCAACAGATACCCACTTGGCTGTAAAGTTACACAGTACAGCAATTTTGGATGAGCATCCCACCCCGGCACTCGCTCATCCTCTCAGACAGTGAGTGGGCGACTGGTGAAAACCTGGCATTAACAAATCACCACAGATCAGGGCAGCTTAATGCAGCCCTTTTCCTCCTGTGCCTTTAACTGTTAATTGTTATAAGCACGTAAACAATAGTCAAGTTGCATTAACAAAATCAGCATGGGTAATCTTTTCTTAGCGGTGCCATTATGGAGATGAATATCACTGGGCACTATCAGCATGCAGCAAGGCAGGAACAGAGTAGGAAGGATTGTTTTTTTCCCAATTTCCTCTTTGTAGGTGTATAACAGTATTAACTCCACTTATCTTGCAATGTGTGGGGAGAGCGGAGGTGGGTTTCTCTGAGGGGAAGCTCATCATCTCCCCTTACAGTTTTCTCACTGTTACTGTGAAAAAGTGTTATTGATGTCTCTGTAATAGCTTGTATAAGGTACAGAGAATTTATGATCAGTAGAACTGGAGAGTTGCCATGGTGACAGATGTAAGGATCGTCATTATAAAACCAGTAAATAATGTACGCTCTGTGCATCGTAAATCTGTACATTTGACAGAGCTACTGTATCATTTTGATGCAAAGCCTCGAATCGTGAAGCTGCTCTGCTCTGTCTTCAGTCATTTCAAATTGCTTCCAGGCACTGCAGCAGTGTCAGTCTCTTTCCCCTGTTTCTTCAGCTGATATCTGGAGATAGTTAGAAATAGTTTGCTGGTTGTATCTTTGCACTTTGAACCGTAAATGCTGACCTGACTAAACTTGAGCAGGGAACACTGCGAAATACAAACCTCTGGGTCTGGCCCTTTGTTAGAGGTCAGAAAAGCTGGGTTGGGAGGGTGCACAATCACATGTGTTCCCCAGCGTTTTCACATCCTTTCTTCTCTCTGACTAGGGAACCTTCACAGATGGTGTATGCTTTGCTTCTTCCAGATGCAACCATAAATACAATGGCTTTCAGATGCATTTTGATATCGTAATAGTTCCCCGCAGGGTATAGTCATCTTTTTTCCTTTAAACTTGTCTGTGTTCCTTGTCTCCCTCTGTTCAGATGCCCATTATGCCAGGCTCAGATCTCCTTACACACTTTCACTCTCTGGTCTTTTATATGGATATTTGGGTGGGGATTAAAGAGAAATGGATGGAAAAATTGGCCACTTTGAGATCACACATATGAATGCATGATACATGTTGGGAAAGATATAGAGGAAATTATGTCTCTATGGTGGAAATGCCCAGTGAGTTCAAATTATTTCTTTAGTTATCATCTACCATTCAAAAGGTTTTTGTGCACGACCAGAAATACGGTGTTATTAACATGACCTGTTTTGCTCTGAGGTTAACGATTTGTGAAACACTGTGAGTTTTGTGCTGTGCAGTACAAAGCTCATTATTATTGATCAGTACTGTGGCTACTATTGAATTTTTGAGACAAAGAAATTGAGTGAATAAAGTTGAAATGCTTAAATCCTTTAACTATGAACACTGAACTGAACTGAATAATTTCCTCAGGGTTTAAGTCTGCATCGTATTGCTGAGAACTGCAATAAGATGCAGACTGTGGCTCAAATAAGGAACACTGAAATTAGGTCAGTGTTGTCTTTGTATAAGCAGATGCACAACATAAACTACAAACTTAACAGAAACCTTTTCAAAATAGTTATTTCTTGGAAAATAATTGTGGGTTTATTGGGTTGTTTTTACACAATAATAAGTAATGGAAGTGAGTTTCAGTTTGAAAGAGTGTTTCTCCATCTGTAGGAGCGTAGTGATCTAAAATCAAAGGTCTAGGGTGTAAAGATGGATTGGAAATATGACGATCTGTGACTGAACAGATGAAACACTCCAGACGCACAGCTTAGAAGAAGAGCTGGAGACTGAGAAAGGCTGGAGGAAGGGCGGTAGGTTGAGGGGCTGAGGCAGGATGGGAATGGAAGACAATAAAGAAAAAACAAACAGTCCCCGGCAAGGAGCTCCCCTTCTAAAAAGGATTAAAGAGGATGTCCGGTCCCAGCTCAACCCCCAACTCACTTCCCATGTCCTCCTGACATCAGTGTCCAGCAGTCGATCCGCAGCTGCTCTTTAGTATTTTCTGTATCAAATATCAATCAACCCTCCTTACCTCTGCTGTCTGTGTTGCATCAGAATGTGGTCACATGATGATGGCATGGACTGATGCACAACTCAGTGATATAAAAAAAAATTCTGCTTTCCATAATCAAAACATCTTTTATGGTGTAGCTACACACCTGCACAGCCGTGTTTGTAGAAAAGACATTTATATTTCCGCTCTTTATTTTATTCTTGTTAATCTTTCACTCCTGGTGTGTTGACATGTGTTCTGCCTTCAGTTCTGCATCACCTCGCAGACCTGCAGTTATGCCTCATCTAATAGTCAAGCAAGGGTTTTCTTCCTGAAGCAAACTGCTCTTTTTGCACATTTGCCTAAGTCCAAAGATTCATTGATTAAACAAAGTCTGAAAGTGGAGAGTTTATTCTGCCTTGTGACCCATTTAACCCTTATCTATTGATTGTTTTCCTTCACCAATAACTTTTTGTGTTCTCTGTCTCTCTGTGCCTTTTCAGACTCGTATTCAGCAGCAGGCAGTGAAGGCAGCATTTCCACCTCTGTGGCGTCACTGCCCCCACAGGCATCAGGCAGCTCGGCCCCCAGCTCCCCAGGGTCCAGGCGCTCTGTGAGCACCCTTAAAAAATGGCTCACAAACCCTGTCCGCAAACTTAGTGCTGGATCCACTGCCAAAGGAGAGCGTCAGGTCCGCAAACTTGAGGGAAAGCCTGCATCTCTTCCATCCCACAGCCAGAGCCAAGATATAGGCAGCCTCCCAAGGCCTGACGAGACTCTCACCATTTTGCCTGTCACCCACAGAGAACTGGTGAGAAGCATAAATCAATTATGTTTTTTTTCTTGATCATATGAACTAATCAAACAAAGCTTTGCCTGCGGACTTTGTGGTTCATGTTCCATTTTGCACATTTCACATGAACCGCCTCATAAGTAAACTGAAATTATTTCTGCACCGCCTTATCACAAGGTCTTTGTATAAACTTGTTCTGATGCATGCAAGAATTCATTCTTGTGTAAATACAAATTACAACCAACATCTTGGTCACGCTTGTTTACTTTAGGTAGTTCAAGATTGTCAGTGGAGAAGCAGGTTTGATGTAGAATTGATCTCTGGAGGAACAAGTATCATGTCAGGTGGCATTGTCACTATATATGACAGCAGCATTGCTGGCTCTTCCTGCAGTCTCTCACCCTACCCTCTTCTGCAATTCATGTACCCTCTTTTTCTCTTTGAAAATGCCTGTATCTCTGTGTGCCAGAACACATATGCATGCTACAGATTTTGTTATTCTGACACCGTGGATGTGTGTGTATGTGTGTGTGTGTGTTCCAGGAGTGGAAAGATGGCCTGGCAAGCCCTGAGGACCTGTCACCAGCTACACTACAGTCACCCAGCTGCATAACTGACTCACTGATCGGCTGCACGTCACTGCCAAACACTCAGGTCTGCCATCTTAATATGCTATCAAAATAACACTCAAATCTGTCCTGTTACATGTCATATCACATATGATAAGTATCACATAGAAATGACATCAAGCAGAACACATATGTTACTGGCCTTAAATGCAGTTAGTAATCTTTTGAAGGACTGCCTCTTTTATAGGATCTAGTAGTTGGCTATGAGATTTAAACTATGAAAATAATCCATTACTGACTCATTTTAGCTGACAGTCTCAGAGAGGAGTACAAATACTACTCTCAGTGAGGATTCAGCCTAGTGGGGAGGTGACATCAGTGCTCTTTGTCTCTGTGACCCTCGAGCCAGATCTGGATATGACTAACTCTACTGCTGCTGGAGGATCTCAACGATGAAGCAAAATGAGCACACAGATGCGCGCAGGAGGACTGCTTTATGCAGCCACATATACTCATTACATATGATGAAGCACATACAGACACAGAGCACACATATTGAATGCAGCGTTATCTCAGACCAGATCGATGCCTCAGAGGACCTGAGGGCAGAATATGACAGTGACCTGTGTGATGCATGACTCACATTCAACATGTTGCAAAAGGACATGCCTGGAGATAAATAAGAAATGGCATATGTGGTGAAAGATGACTCCACTTCTAGACCAAAGAAATGCTTAACAATGAAGTGAGCACATTTTCATTTCTCCATCAAACTCAGTTGCCTGAGGCAAAGGAGTGTCTTAAGATGGGTGTCCCTTTTTGCTGCTGAGAAGCCCAGTGGAAAATAGTGTTTGTCTGAACGGCAGTAGTATTGCATTAACCTGCGGTGCATGTGTCCCATCAACAGGAAACAATAATGATGTCTGAGCGTTTAAACACTGTGAAGTGTGTCCTGTTGTTGAATCAAGACCTGGGCACTTAAACTATAATTTCAGCCTCAACAACACTTTGAAAGACAATAGCATGATTACATCACAGGGATGAGGTCAGCACTTTGGTGTTTTTACTGCCAGTGTTTGGTAGGAGAGCGAAAGCTACACAAAGGAAGAGAGGTAGTGTGAGAGAGATTGAATTATGTAGGTTAGTCATCTCCAAAGGTTCCTGTCATCTACGGCACCTTCTCTGGCCACAGGTTAAATGCACTGCTTGTTTCCCCTCTTTTATTCACACTACAGTGTTTTTGATCAAGCACGGGAAAATTCTTAAGATGTTTGCAGGTCTAACAAGCTGCTGTGTTAAAAGCAAGCCAGAACAAATGATCAACAAATCTATTAAATCACTTTTCCTGAAAAACAGCTTGTACAGTCTTTCATCTTGACCCATAAAAAATATCAAACAGAAACCTCTTAACTAAAAAATAAACTTTCAGTCAAACAGGAAAAGAAATTGTAAAAAGAATTCGGTGGTGCATTTGTTGTGAGAGCTTTTCAAAGCCATCCTTTGCTTTGTGACACTAGCATTATTGCTGTTAAATTTGATTTTTCTGCACTTGAGACATAATGAAATCATCTAACTCTGTTTGTCCTTAGCATAGTATCACAACTTTGGTGTACACTTGTGCGCAACAGGATTGATGGGCCCTTTGCTCCGCCCCTTATAAAAATAAGAAATTGCTGATGCCACCTCTGCAGTGGAAAATACAGTTTTAAGCACTGGCAAATATACCTGATAATTACCATTGAAATCATCACATTTTAAGCCACACGGGCTAGTGTTTCTTTACATGAGAGCCTTTAAATTCACTTCACTACTGGTGATTTGCAGCAATTTATGTTTTCCCAGTGGAGAGTGCAATCAAAAGTTGATCCACAGCTATGAATATGAAATAACAAAAGACAGATATAAAATTATGGGCAATTTATTCATTTGACTTAAACACTTTGCTTTAATCTTAGACAAAAATGTAATCATTGCAAGTATTCTGTGGTGCAAACCTTTTATCATCCATTTTTGTTTTCATATCCAGCAGATTATACTTTTAAGATATATTCTTCTTTGACTTCTTCACATAAAACTTGGAGCTTGAATGTTTTTTTTGACACATACAGAAAGAGAAAAAGGAGGTTTGTAACCACTTCACTCTTGACTGAACTGACTGCATTGCTTGGAAAGTTTTTTTTTTTAAATTCTACTAAAAAGGTTTGGTCTCAGCTTATTCTAAAACTGTTGTCAGTTTATTTCGTGGGCTTCTGGCAAGAAAACTAAACTTACAACAGAGGGAGGCAAGGGATTTTTTCCTGTGGGTTTTGCCACAGCACATCTGGAAATGATCAGGGAGCCAGGGAGACCTGTCAGCTAGACTGGAGCACTCCTAGTGGGGCAAGACGAGCTGGGGGAGAGAGGTCTTCGTGGAGCCTGTCTGTCTCTCCCTACTCATCTCTCTCTCTCTCTCTTACTTGGCTTCGTCTCTTTCACACGCATCACTGTGACAGGACAGAAAGTTCAAAACTTTTTGATGGCAACAAGTTTGTCAAGGAGAAGGCAGGTGAACAAGTTGAACTAGACCAGAGAAGAAAAGGAGAGTCTTGTTCCTCTTTCCATTTGCTTATACGTGTATCAGTCCACCCATGTATTTATTTCTCTTTTGGGCAGCCTTCTGCCAGGCAGGTCTGAGGGATTACATATAGATTGTAAGTCTGTGGTGTATGCAGGTTTGTGTATATGTTTAAGGTGGGGAGGCTCTGCTTGACTGGGACAAGGGGACATAGAGATTTAGGTATAGACAGATGGCTGCCCCTATAGGTTTCCAGAGTCAGGGGAGAGTGAAAAGGCTAACAAGAAATTTCTTAAAAATAGAAGGAACAATTTTGTAAGTCGATACAGTTAGGTAGACATATTGTAGTGGATTTTTTGTTTTGGTCAATATAAAAGGGATAAGTGTGGTTACTGTGAGAGAGAATGCTAGTATAGACAAACATAAGGGTCGTGTGCAGATGTGAAGCATGTCTCTGTTGAATTAGTCATTACTTCAGTCTTTGCAGGCCCTCTTTGCGGTGTGCACAATGACTCTATATTTGCACTAGGACCCCCACAGGAAATTATATCAATTCCAGGAAAAAGCTTAAAAAAGGAGGTCATGTATATACCGCATGAACACAATCAATTAGATCACAGTAACCCAGGGTTTTTCTTGCGTACAACATGGCTAGTAAGGCAGGAAATACTGATGTAGAAGCTGCTGTACACTGGTGCAAAAGTTAAACCAAGAGATGCCCAATGCATTTTAATATAAATTTTGTTTGAATTCCCAATTGACAAAATAATTTATTAATTTAAACTTCAATAATATAATGCCCTAGAGTGCAGGTGTGTACTAAATGTTTATCAAGAACAGCTTTGTTTTTTATCTCCTACAACCATGGAACCTGTTTCTCCCTCTGACTCTTTATTTTTTTTTCTACGTGTGGCACAGCATGCATCATTAACCACAACAATCTGAATCAGATCTTTTTATCATTCAATCTCTGTTACTCATGTCTCTCTGCGCTCCCTGGTCACCTTGGCAACCTGCATCATTACCATTTCTCTCCTACTCTTTATCTCCCTTTGTTTACTTTATTCCTGGCATGATCCACATTACTGGCACAAGACCTTTGATAAACAGTTTGTGTCTGTCTGTCTCTTGCTCCTCAGGACACGCAGTCCATCGGTGTTCTGCCAGATGACAGTGAGTCTGTCTTGATGGACGACACCTCCAGCCAATGGTCAGCCGTGGCTGACACTGAAGAGGAGCGGAAGAGTGCCTTAGAGAAAAGCATGTATGTGTTTTATCAACGCAGAAGTCACATAATTTATCCCCGATGGCAATTCATGCTGTCGTGCATTCTCTAAATAAATGTGTTGTCTCAAGCAGTGTTACATTGGAGTGTAGCTGGTCTTAGAAAGATTTAACAATTGCAGCTCAACGTACAGGCAGATATAGGGCACATGTATGTTGATTTGATGGTGCAACTAAATGAAAAATTGCTCATCCTAGAGCCACAGATAATTCTAAATAATTTGGCAAAAAATAAATAAATTAAAAAGCCAGTGATACAATAATATTTTAACCTTTCATCATTCTTCTTATTTCGAGAAATTTCTACAAATCACTGTCTGTATCATAAAAGAATATGCAGTGTAATTAGTAAGATTGATGGTGCCTTCATTCCATTTGGCTGCTTTATTTTGAGGTTCATTGTGACACTGTCAAGTTTTCTTTGGACACTACAAATAACTGAGCCATTGTTAATATGTTTAATGGTCCTTTTCCTACTATGACAAGATAAATGTCTATTCACAAGGACCTACAGGGCAGGTCACTGCACCAAAGAAGTGAAAAGTAAAACTTTTTCTTTTACTTGTCTAACAGTTGAGATTGACTTCTGGAAGAAACTAAATGATTTCACAATAATTATACTAAAGATAGGCACAGTGTCTTAAGATAATTCATATAATAAGTACCCGCTAGTTATTTAAAGTCTTTATAAAAGTATTTGTAAAATATATTTTTAGGCATTTGGTGATTTTGGTGAATCTGCTGCTGAAACTGTTTTTTTACTTGTTTGTAATCTGTATTGATTATCTGTTGAGCTTTCAACATTACTCAGCCTTCATTAGCAGTTATCACATGACTCATGCTCCATACTCTGGTCATGATGTGGCATCTTAGCCTTCCTCATGACAAGAGGGCAAAGTTTCACTTCATAAAGACTGTAAGGCAGTCGCAAGCCATGGGAAACACTGATTGTTTACTTAAATTTTGCATGTTCAGCTGATCTGCTGTGCCCTGACTTAACAATTCTTTTAATTAATTGGATTTATTGAACTGAGAGTGTACGGACTGAATACTAGCTATGTTCTCTCTATAACTTGTAACAAATTGCATATTCATTTCCAGGAAACTTCTTCTAAACTCGTTATCAGTTCCATTCTGGAAATATATTAGGAAAATGGGACCCGTAAAATTAAGTGTTTTGCCAAGTGCAGAAGGAATTCAGTGAGATAACCCTAACCCTAATCTTTCCTCATTTATATTTTTATAGGTATGTGCTGAAGGAGCTTATTGAGACTGAGAAGCACTATGTGTCAGACCTGGGGCTCATAGTGGAGGTAAACCACACAGTCTGGCAGCTAAGAACACACAATCTCCTTGACAAAAAGGAGCACACTTAGTCATCCACCCAGCCTTTCAAAGCGAGCTCTAAAGCTTAATCATCATAGTTCTGTCACTTTACTCCACACTTTGGTCTGCCTCCATCACACCATCTCCAATCTTAAGCAGATTTTGTGAATTATTAGCGTGAGGAGTATTATGTTGCCAGAGATCCATCTCCTGGTGCCTTAAATAGCTCAAGATATTTTGGTTCAGAAAAGAATTCTTGCCATCTGAAAGTTAATTAAAGCTCCATAACAGTGGGTGTGTGATTGCTGCTCTTTGTTATAACAACTTTGCTATATATGCTTTTACTATTTAGAGCCGGCTGTGGATTTTTTTAGGATTGAAGAGACAACAGCAGCTTTCTCTTCTTTCTACAGGGCTACATGGCCACAATGAGCTCCAAAGGTGTACCAGAGGACATGAAGGGAAAAGACAAAATTGTTTTTGGGAACATTCATCAAATATTTGACTGGCATAAAGAGTAAGCCCCTATTTTTTTAAAATTATGTGTAAAAAATGTATGTTTGCCCTAACTGCATGCAAAACGAAAGGCAAACAATAATTTGCAGAGTACTGTGTTTGTAGCTGAGAGAGGACAAAGGAACAAAAGTGCAGGAGGGAAATCTGACCTTCCGTTTTGTGGATGGTTGTGTTTGTGTGTGTGTGTGCATGACTGTGCATGTGTGTGTATTTTTCCTCTATGTAGCTACTTCCTGGGAGAGCTGGAGAAGTGTTTGGCAGAGCCAGAGAGGCTGGCTCAGCTCTTCATTAAACACGTGAGTATGGTGTAGACACGCACATGCACACACACACACACACACACACACAAACAAACACACACACGTAAGCATGCTCAAACAGATCATTGCAAGTGTCTGGGTCTGCTTCCTCGTGCTGTTTGGAGTGAAGGTAAAAAGAGCCAGAGAAAAAAAAACGCAGAGCTCCTGTTTATCCTTTACCATAACTCTTTTCGTCTCTCTCAGCTGCCAACATCTCTCCTTCCTCTTCCCTGTTACTGATATGTCTTAGTCAGGCTGTGTTTTTACAACAGTGCACATGGCTTACACACACATACACACATGATACGCTGTCTGATCTTGCAGTCTGGGCTGGAGGACTGGTCAGGAAACACCAGGGAAAAACAGTCTGAAAAGCAAACAAGAATAAAAGGAAGAATAATAAATTTTAAGCTCAGACTCTTTGATATGAAAGCTTTTTTTTCCCTCCCCAAAGCAGGGTCCTCTTTCTTTCACATCTTGACTCAAGAATGATGATGTGTGCAAAAAGATTCCCTGTTTAGTATATTGTCCTCCTAATAGAATATAGCCAGAGTTAGTATAGGGTCACAAGACTGATACAGTGGGCAAAATTAGATTTATATATATTGGGTAAGTGGTGGCACATGCACACATGATGTATAATTTGACCAAGTCGACTTTGCTTCTTTTTGTAACAATGATTAAGTTAAATGTGTCTCTTTTGCTATCACTGACTGTAGCTCTTTAAACAATCCAATAAGGCTCAGCCCACTGGATAATTAACTTAAAAAGCCTGTGGGGGAATAAAGAAACTTGTAACTAAATCTAAGCATGGTGTCAAACTGTGAAAACAAGCAGACTGGGAACATGGCCCTAATGAAAAACAGAAAGCCCAATTGGCTTTTAACAAGAGCTGTGTCACTAGTATGCAACACATGTGCTCGCTTGCACACATGCTGCATATATAAACACATATGAACATGTAACTACAGAATGCTGGGACCCTAACTGTCATATGTCAGCAGTCGTTGTCTGCAGTGTTAAATGATGTCCACCTTCAGGTCGAGCAGCTCACTGTTCTCTAGGTTACAGAGTCATGTCTGTTGCTAGGTATACTCTTATATAGCCTTTAAAAGGCTCTGGTTACACAGAGGGCAACCCAGGTAAATTATACATAACCTGATGCTCATCTACATATAACTAACTCCATTAGGCCTCTCAGGTCTGCCACATCTGCACTTCCATGCCAATTAGTCACAGAAGAGTAGACGCTACCAGACAGAGCTGGCTTCAAAGGCCCTGTCTTAGACAAATCATTATTGCTCTGCTCTCTTTCATCCCAAAGAGCAACCAGAGACCCGTACACCAATTGCTTATGTTTTTACTCACTTTCAGGGACATTTTCATTTACTTGTAATGCTATTAAAGATCTGTTTTTCTCACAGTGAGTGTTTTTTTTTTTTACTTTGTGGCTAAATTTTTGTAAAAAAATGTTTAGTTAAATGATTTTATAATGTGGCTTGCATTGCAGGAGAGGCGCCTGCATATGTATGTTGTGTACTGTCAGAACAAGCCCAAGTCAGAACACATCGTCTCAGAATACATTGAGACTTACTTTGAGGTGAGTAAATTTTAACATCTAACTTCTTGACTGTACAATTTTTCTAATTGATCAGTACAGCTTCTGTCTAGTCTAAACATGACATCTTCAAGATGCTGTTTTTGTTTCTGTTTTAATTGTGTGCCCACTATATATTATACATGGCCATGTGGTTCTGTTTTGGGATTTGCCATTTATTATTCAAACTGACAAACCCTGTGCTTTATGGTCTTAGAGACATTATACTGGTCATCAGCTGCCGTGTGTTGTGCATTTGCTGTCATGTTGACACGTGTTGTGTCCATTACCGCTTTTAGGAGCTCAGGCAGCAGCTGGGCCACAGGCTGCAGCTCAACGACCTGCTCATCAAACCTGTCCAGAGGATCATGAAGTATCAGCTTCTGCTCAAGGTAAAAAGCATGCCACTGCTGTACTGTTAATCATACACCAGCATCTATACACATATACTGTGTCTGCTATGGGGTTACAAACGTACAAGTACAAAAAACACTTGCATACAACCCTCTGTGCATAAATGCTGATCACACACAATGGTCAGGTTACAATTAAGTAAGAGAGAAAGAGGCCCTTTACTGTAAAATATGAAAGTCTTTGAGTCATGCTTCCTTGTTATAAGGAAGTGTGGTGCTCATAAATACTCCTTTCGATTACCTCTCCTTACTCTGGGCAGTAATCCTGGAATGCTCTGGTCACCGTGCTGTGTTTATTTCAACAGGACTTCCTAAAGTATTACACCAAAGCTGGGATGGACACGGAGGAGCTGGAGGTGGGTTTTACTCTGTGTGTTTTGGATGTATAAAACCATGTTGCTGTTTTTATTTTTTGCCATTCTTAAGAAACTATTTATGTCTTTTTCTTTTAAACAGAAAGCAGTAGAAGTGATGTGTTTTGTGCCAAAACGTTGCAATGACATGATGAATGTGGGCAGACTACAAGGTTTTGAGGTATGTCACGGGATGTTTAGATCATCTTCCTTCTGGACAGTTGCGTTGGAATAATT